>JAMZAV010005852.1:0-36088 GCA_024449915.1 Sweltsa coloradensis
GGCTTTATTTATATGGATTCTGGCTAACTTTTACAACTTTTTCTTTCAAAAGGTACTACATCACCATAACCTTAATGTCCATGTATAATATGAACGTTGTAGCCCCACCCGTTTGGTCAGAATCGGCCCAAATGGCACGAAAATATCGCACTAAACCGTAAAAAACTTATATTAAAAGCGTTATTTCTATAGATTCTGTTTAACTTTTTCAACTTTTTGTTTCATAAGGTACTACATCACCATAACCTTAATGTCCATGTATAATATGACCGTTGTAGCTCCACCCGTTTGGTCAGAATCGGCCCGAATGGCACGAAAATATCGCATTAAAAATCGAAAAAAAATCGTAAAAGTACGATATTCATGAGAAATATTTCTTCGATTGTGCCCAAAAACAATACACCTCTAAGTTCAGAGATTTTGAAGGTCCCCTCAAATTTTCATCAAGATCGGATATGCCGTTTGCCCGGTAGAGAGCGAACAAACAGACGGAAAAAAAAAAAAAAAAAAACCCGAGCTAAATTTTTTGGGGGGTCGGTGAAATTGAAGTCTTCGCTTCGCTCATCCAAAAATAAACTTTAATTTTTTTAATTAATCGTATTTTTTTTTTAAGAAAAAAATCGTAAAATTGCAATTTTCATAAGAAATAATTATTCGATTGCGCTCAAATTTAACACGAATATATTAATTCATGAAATTAAGGTTCGTTGAAAAAATTATTACAATAGGATAAAGCATGTAGGTGTTATAAGTCAAATAATTGTTTTAAAAAAGAAAAAACCGTATTATTTCGATTTTTATGAGAAATAATTTTTCGATTACGCTCAAATTTCACACGAATATCTCAATTCATAAAATTAAGCTTCTATGAAAAAATCATTACAATCGGATAAAGCATGTAGGTGTTATAAGTCGAAGACATTTTTTAAAAATCGAAAAAAATCGTAAAATTGCGTTTTTTGTGAGAAAAAATTTCCCGATTGCGCTCAAAAACGTGGCAGTTCTAAGTTCAAAGATTTCAAAGGCCTCCATAAAATTTCATCGCAATCGGAGTATCGGTTTAGCCGGAATCGTGTTAACAGACACACAAAAATACAAAAAAAAAGAATAAAAAACATTCCGGATTTTTTTCTCCAGTGTAGTGAAATGGAATCTTCGCTTCGCTCGCTACGCTCATCCAATTAGGTTTCAGCACACAGTTAGAGTGAGTAAATTCTAGTAACGAATTTAGACTTTCAAAGACAGCAAAAATTGTTTTGACGTGGTTTATGGTGTGTTTATTATGAAGAAGGATGAATTTTGATGGCACATATTAAAAATTCAAATATAATTTTAAGGAAATTAAGAAATTAAGCGAAGTTATAACAATGTTAGTTCTCCATACAGTAATTTCCAAAAATTTGAAATTCAGTAATTTTGTAGGGAAATAAAGCATAATTAGTAATTTTAATTAAACACAATTAAATGCAAATTTAATCAATTTACCGTCATATCTCAGACGTGGACTGCACATGTGCGTAATATGCACACTATTAAGAACATCCCTGCACAACAAATATATTACTTTCATATTTGATCAATAATGTACAATTAATCGCTAATTTGCATAATTGATTGGAGACCAGTTAGCAGTTCTAAAACGTTTTGGACGAAAAACCATCACGTCTGTATACATGCATGATTATTTTAGTAAACCGTTACGTCGTTGATAATACTGTATTACCTACTTCAACGGTACATTTAATCAATGCTATAGTTTAGGTCGTAATTAAATTGATTAAATTTGGATAGGTAGACTTTTTATGAACGTTATGTGTGTTGTTAACTGGTTCACAATAAATTGTTTACCATTTAGGAATATCACATAAGTTAATTCGTTTACCCGCAATCAAAGTTTGATTACACCTACGAAAATTTGATTAAAATACTGTTAAATATTAATTAAATGACTTTTTTGGATTTTTGTTTTGTACATTTAATGTATGTATGTGTTCATAAAATACCAACGGTAACTTTTAAATGAAGTTAACAAGTAACTAAATAAAACGTATATTTGATTTCAATTAATTGAAATTAACAGGATTATAACCACCCGAAGGAACTAATTGTTGGAAATTTACAATCTTGCGGGGTGAAGGACAGGGGAGGGAAAGGCGTGAACATTTATCCCCACTTCGATTTTTCGGCATAAAAATATGACACTAGCCGCCAGCCGCGAGAGGGGTAATGCACAGATAGACAGCTCGACATGATTTAATGCCCGACTGGCTACAAAGTTCTGCCAAGGTCAACCCCATTGCCACAAACCTGCATAGATACGAAGATGGATATTCTAGCAGTGTTTTATCCTCATCCTAATGTTATTTTCTTATTTTTATAGTTGTCATTGTAATGAATAAATAATATACCAATTTAATATCATTTTTAATTTGATATTGAACACGGTAATTGGTAAGTTATCCAAATTTGTGTCTCTCCAGAAACAACGAAATGCATAATTTATTTGGGCTGTCTTGAGCTCGTAGGATGAAAAATCACCAAATGAATGACGTAAGAATTTGATAGTAAATTTCCGGTTAGATAACTAAATGAAACTAAAATGCAATTGTTATTTATATATAAAAAAAAAACGCATTTAGTATTGTGCAATAAGTAGGGCTGCTCAGCCTAATATAATAATATAATTTTTCTGCGAATTACAGCACGGCAGGTCACAAAGCAGTGTAGGCCTACCCAACGGGACAAGAGTTCGATTCACACACTAAAGCTAGATGTCCGAGAAAGGTAGTAGTGTAGTGTAGAAGATTAATAAATCAACCACGTATTGTACCGAATAATACACTTTCATCAACAGGGGCGCATCTCAAGAATAAATTATGAATCGGAGTATTTTTGCTTGAAGTTATTATGCAAGACAGATTGTACATAATTATATTTGTCGCAAGTCGCCCGCAATAAATTCCGAAACTGACATTGGTAAGTACAGAAGCTTCCCGACGAGCGCCGACGAGGTACCATTGTACCAACCACATTGCGCGAATGGCAGGTCAAAGCTAGGAGTCAAATGTTAAAACTTATGACATTATTATTATTATGTTAATTTATAACACAGTCACGCCGTTAGATGTGGCACATACGATAAGAGCGCTGGTCCAAGACGTTCGGCGTTCGAAATCTTAATGAAATTAGCAAGGGAACACTACGATTTGAGCCGAAAAAGTGCGTTACCACCATTTTATTAAGCTTAAAAAACGTTCGGGGGGGGGGGGGGCAAGTTCCCCCTCCTGATAATAGCCTATTCGACTTTGGTGTGTTGTGTTGTGTGTTGAGTGTGTGTGAAATTGCAGTCTTGTTTATACGATAAACTGTTATCTATAATACTTCACAAACGACAAAATATTAATTGTTGCGAAGTTATATTCAAAAACTTGTAACTAATACAAAAACCATATTTTACAATCACTGATCATGTCACGAAGCCATTTCCAAAGTCAATCACCTAGTAATTCTTATTCTCTTGTTTTATAAAGCGACGTCATCGCCTTCTGGAGCCCACAAAACAATTACAGCTCCACTGTGAGTGGAATGTTTATGATAGTGAGAAATCGCATATTCAGTGGGCCAATGACTATAATCTTATCCATAAATATATCTGTAAAAATAAATTAGATACGTTTCACTCAGTGGTATTAAATCAGATACATTGCTCGAACCATCGGCTAGTGACGTGGCGTGATGTGGCGAAGTGGGTGCGATCGGCGGGTTCAAGGTCACGCGTGTCTAACTAAACTATTTTGCTAATAGCTACTTGACTATTGATGTGAATTGCGTAAATGTTATTTGCAGGACACATAGAGATGGGTATCAAAAGACTCGTCTTGAAGTCAGGAACAAGAATAAAGACTATTATTGACTACAATTCAGAAATTAAAAAAGTCCGCCCCAACCGGGAATCGAACCACGGACCCACCATCAGGACGAGTACCCGTCCTGATTCCTGATGGTCTAGTGGTTAAGACGCTCACCTGGAATGTGGGAGGTCCGTGGTTCGATTCCCGGTTGGGGCGGACTTTTTTAATTTCTGAATTGTAGTAAATAATAACAATTACACCTACGGGAGTGTTTCCCGACTAAACAAATCGAGAAAGAATAAAGACGTTTCAACCGCGGAAAATGATTTAGGTGGAAGATAACGGGGTCCAAAGGCACGTGCTCACGGCATCAATGCTTTTGCTAAGATGTAATAAATTGTTTTTATACGACCATTGAAATCATAAAATAACGTATTCGTTTTACAGTCTACTTTATCAGTAACAATTCTAACCACTGATTTTCAGTGGGCCAAGTCAATCCTTCGGCACCGACGCGTGAACATGCGCCAACGAAAGATCGGTGATATTAGATACAGGAAAACGCGACCCGTGTGAGACGCCAGGATCAACAAGATTACATCTGATCAATTATGTGTGTTATTAAATAAAATAAGTTTTATCTACATCCAGCGAGAAACGTAGACCTAGTAATTCGTACATTACGTTACGTCTAATTATGGCAACAATTATCGAAATGTCTGTCCTGTAGATATGATCAAGACAGCCGAGTCCTATCAAACGATTTTACTTTTCTTGCTATTATCATGATAAAGAACGATACACTTTACCTAAAAAAAAAAAATGAAAGGAGTATTCTAGAAATCATCATAAAAAATCAACAGAATGCGATATACATATTAAAATTTAATAAAATTAATTTAATTTCTGATTCCGTCCGCGGTGGCACATACTATTGTGACGCTGGCGAATTACACTACAGGAGGAGGACGCGGATTCGAATCCCTCACAAGGCATTGTTTTTTTTATTGTCCTTCACACTCATCTATCATTACTTATCATTTCGAATATCAAACTTGAAATAAGAAGGACATTTTACAACAATATTCATCAACATTAATTTCTGATAACGAATTTTATAGAATTCTTTCGGCAACGATTTGAAAAGCTGTAAGCAAACCTCGAATAGCAGATTGTGTTTATGTAATCTGATGACAAGCACATCCGGTGTCCAGATCCAGCCCACTTTACCTCCCCTACTTGCTTCGAGACAGAAACGATCTTATTTCGCTAGGGAGCGCCACCAAATGGAGCCAAAATTGTGCTTTGTAAGGTGTTCGTACTTTTCGTCCTACGTCCACATTTTTCGAGCAATAAAAACGATTTTTTTTTGCATATTTAAAACAGTAATGTGAATCTTAGCACGTTGGCCGATTTTTCAATTTCGCTCCCTTTTGGTCACACTAAGTCAGTAAACTTTGACCGGAAATGAACATTTTTCGACATTTTCTATGGACTTTGAGAAATCGCAGGGAAAAATCTATGGCTTACATGGAAAAAAGGCCAACGTGCTAAGATTACAAATTAAGTTACCTTTCAGGGGGAAAAAACAGAATTAAAATATATTGATTTTCCTGCCCGTAGTTCGAAAAGTACGAAAGTACTGCACATGACGCGCTCAACTTGGTGTTTGAATCGCACCGAAGCCTCTTAAAATGCAAATTAAAGCAATTTCCCATCATATTTTAGCGTTAGACTTTATATGTGCGTAATAAGCACTCTTTGAAGAATATGTTTCTACCAAAAACAAAGTGTGGCTCGTTGGTCTTGTGGTTAGCGTATCTGCTTCCAATGCAGACGGTCCAGGGTTCGATTCCCGCAAGAGTCAGAAGTTAAAATTTTTTTACTTCTGATTTGGACTTAAGTCCATCAGTTTATGTCTTAGAAGTTTGTAAACGGTGACTATGGAGCCGTCCTAGCAACGAAGCACATAATATATTCAGAGTTGTTCTGAATCAGCCTTGTTGATTCTGGCGTTGATTCGCGGGTGTTCGCACTGTCCATACCACTGATTGCTATATTTCCTATTAAAAATATCGATCTTTGGTTGGTTATCGCTCACTCGTCGATTGCGTCGGGGCCTACAGGGCTGGCTTGGTCGCTTTGATTTAAAGTCCCCCACTGAAAATCAATTATATAACTGAGTAAGAAGACTCTAAATACAATTTATTTATTTTATTTTATATAAAGTTCTTGCAATTAGTGGTGGATAAACCGATTTTGTGTCTTCGTTGCTTCTACTAGGCCTATACAGTTGTCACCACCCACTTTCAAGTGCCTGTAACTTTTTAACGGTAACAGCACAAACGATGCGGTTTGCGGCACAAACCAGCACAAACGTAGCACTAACCGCGTGCAAAGTTTCAAGTCGATCAGAAGAATGGGTGGTTAGGCACTAAGTTGTAACCACCCACTTTCAAGTGCCTGTAACTTTTGAACGGAAACAGCACAAACGATGCGGTTTGCGGCACAAACCAGCACAAACGTAGCACTAACGAATGCAATTGGTCCCATCGTTTGTACTGTAATGGGTGGTTACAACTTAATGGACCTCACAATTTTTTCTAAAACGCACCAAACGCACTCTAAAATCCTGATTTTCAAAATTTTCGCCTGCGGCGCTATTGTCCCCCCCAAACCCCCCGTGCTTGGTCCCTATATAATACCCGCGGGATCTTAAATAGCCCCCCCGGGATGAAAAGTCTGAATTCAACACTGCGCTGAATGGAGTACATAAATAATAACGTTCATTTATGTAAATAATGTTTTAGTCATAAATATATAAATAAATAATTAAATGAATAAATAAATAAATAAATAAATAAATAAATAAATAAATAAATAAATAATAAATAAATAAATAAATAAATAAATAAATAAATAAATAAATAAATAAATAAATAAATAAATTGTATTTAGAGTCTACCCACTCAGTTAAATAACTGATTTTCAGTGGGGGACAGTAAATCAAAGCGACCAAGCCAACCCTGTAGATTTTTATAATCGTAAGCGTTTCCTTACCTAAACTCACAGACTAGAGCAGACATCGCACGTGAAGCCGTTCAAATCTCAAGTCATATCATAATTGACTTGAAACAGGTACCATTGGGGATAAAAAAAAAGGTTCATGTAATCTATCACCAAGCTCTACAAGCACATTTCGAAAGTGCTTCATGGCAATCTTACTCGATCATCTCAAAACTATATCAATTATATGATTGCGTTCGCAAATTAGCTAAATACGCGTGGCTTACGGCTTCATTCGAGTCAAGTTTTTATTTTAGAGACGCCTTGCCTTGTGTTTCACTTTGCAATTCATAATTCCTATTATCAGCCGATCACTAGAATTGAGTGACGAGAAATAAGTGATTGAAAATAATCTACATTTGCATAAATTATCTTGTATAGTATGAATGTATGTAATTCAATGTAACAGCTCGGAAGCTTTGTGTCTTTCCAAACTCTGACTCAGTGTCGGGAGGTTGCATTGCAAATGCAAGGTCACACTCGCTCAAGTTGCGCGCATGGATGTTCACACGACACCGCTCACTCGAAGGCAAAGGAGGGGTGAAATAAATACTCTAAGTGAGTTACGATGTTTGTTATTTTTTTTACGAAAAAGCAAGTAGAAGGCATAAGTATGCCAACGACTCAAGCTGCACTACGTCCAGCTATCAGAAGAGCTCATTATCAAGCATTGATTTGGCAGCAATCGCATGTTGCAAACCCTCGTATGCCACCAGTAACATACTTTGGATGGACTATAGATGATGATAAATCTTATGTGCCAAGTTATGTGTGACCTCAATCCCTTGCGGGCCTAAAGAACTGTTAAATATTGTACGGTGATCTTGTGGTAAATCAAAATGTTTATCACCCTGCAAGTGTGTGTATGAATGGACTTGCGTGTACCGAAATATGTTCATGTTCAGCTGACATTGAAAGGTGTGAAAATGTTCGAGATATGGATGAACCAAGTGATAATGAAACGGTTGGCGAAGAGGACGATGATGAACTGTAACTGCGAGAATAGTAATCACAATCTAACGTTTGTTAGTTCAATATTAAAATCTATTGAACTTATATTTTGTTGGATGTCATTTTACTTTATTGGATGAGCGAAACGAAGATTTTATTCTAAAACACTGGAGAAAAAAATCCGGAATTTTCTTACTTTCTTTTTTTCTGTTTGTATGTTTGTGTGTTTGTTAACACGATTCCGGCTAAACCGCTACTCCAATTGCAAAGAAATTTTCTGGAGGCCTTCGAAATCTCTGAACTTAGAACTGCCAGGTTTTTGAGCACAATCGAAAAATTATTTCTCATGAAAATCGCAATTTTGCGTGTTTTTTCGATTTTTAAACATAACATTTGCAATTTTACGATTATTTTTCGATTTTTTAAATTTCTTTGACTTATAACACCAATATGTTATATCCGATTGAATAATTTTTTTCACAGAACCTAAATATTTGAATTAATACATTCGTGTGCAATTTGAGCGCAACATAACAATTATTTCTCATAAAAATCGCAATTTTACGATCTTTTTCGATTTTTTAAATTTCTTCGACTTATAACACCTACATGCTTTTTTCGATTGTTATGATTTTTTCAAAGAACCTTAATTTAATAAATTAATATATTCGTATGAAATTTGAGCGTAATCGAAAAATTATTTCTCATAAAAATCGAAATTTTGCGCTTTTTTTTGTTTTCCAAAAAATTACGCTCATCCAATAACGCGCCTGAAAAAGCGTTTGCGAAGCATCCTAGTAATAATGCCATGTAATAAATTTGTACTCTTCAGTTAAATAATTGATGAGCGTAGCGAGCGAAGTGAAGATTCCATTCCACTACACTGGAGAAAAAATCCGGAATGTTTTTCTTTTCTTTTTTTCTGTTTGTATTTTGTGTGTTTGTAAGCATGATTCCGTATAAACCGATAATCGAATTGCGATAAAATTTTCTAGGGGCATTCGAAATCTCTTAACTTAGAACTACCACATTTTTGAAAGCCAACAGAAAATTATTTCTCGTGTAAATCACAATTTTACGATTATTTTTCGTTTTTTTTTTAATTCATCGACTTATAACACCTACATGCTCTATTCGATTTTAATAATTTTTTCACAGAACCTTAATTTTATGAATTTGTATATTCGTGTGAAATTTGAGCGCAATAGAAAAATTATTTCTCATGAAAATAGCAATTTTACCCTTTTTTTGTTTAAAAAAAATTAATTCGACTTCTAACACTTACATGCTTTATCCGATTGTAATGATTTTTTTACAGAACAACAGAAAATCTGCATAACACATGGCAGCTCATGCACCAATTACGCTCATCCAACAACGCGCATGAAAAAGCGTTTGCGAAGCTTCCTAGTCACTAAAATATTCGCAATGGCAACATAAAGTTAGTGTATTATTTGAAGAAATTGCTAGGATACTGGTCTACAAGTCACATCAAGGTATATATTGGTATTTTTAGTGATAACCATGACCATGTAACAGTTATCTAATCCATATTGATACGTTTAATACTTTTAATATGATATCCCACACGACTATGTGCGGAATTTTATGAAATAATTATTTCCGCCATTTTGAATCCAATATGGCGGTCAATTTAATGATTTATTGAAATATGCAAGTTAAATATAATATAAGAAAGATAAAAAAAATTAAAACAAGTTAGAATTGTAGAAAAAAATTTGAAAAAAAATTTGTTTATATATATATTTTTTTAATCGGCATTGTAACAATCTCACAGCTTGCAGTCGCGGTTCCGAGATCCCCACCATCTTTTTTCTGAATCTGTACTTCATACCGAAAAAATGATACCACTCTCAATACTATCACAAAATTGCACACGGGATTCGTTAAGAGTCTACCGGAGTTTGGCCAGTAGGCCTAAGTTGGTGATAATGGGAGCTTGAAAGAGGCACTGGAGGTGGGATTTCGCAAATGTCACTCAGAATATTCGAAAAATAGCCGTCCAATAGACGGCCGCAGTTGCAATGTACATCTGTGGCTGCACGATGTACTGCAGATAGCTCCGATACGGTGCGGCAGCGTGAGTCCGGTCTACGGTCCGCGAGGCGTGAAGCACTATTATTTCACATCGTTCGCAGTCTCGCTCCGTGGACGAGTTACAACAGAGGGTGCTAGATCTAGGGTGATTGAGTAAATTTTATGATCAGGAAATTCCAAATTGGTTATTAATGTATGTGATGAATGAAAAAAAGTGTATAAATCTTACCGACTGAAAACTGTGGAATCTAAACACGCCCGTAAGAAGTATGTAATTATGTATATTCGAAACGCGATTAAGACCAAAGAATATTGGGGTGATTGTTTTTTTTTAATCACTTATTATTACAATTTTTATGCGGGGGGTCGTGTAACGTCCCGTTTATTGCGCATAGCTACGAAAAAAAAGTTACCAAAAATATTAATAGGGTTTGTAAATAATTTCAGGATATTTTTAGTAGCGGCCAAACCCACCCTGATGCAACCATGCACGATCCTTTGATGACTGGTATAAAGAATGGGAAATTTTAAAAAGGTTTGAAAAAGTGCTGTTTTTTATATTCATTGACATTTGAATTTTAAATACGATTGAAACTCGTCCATTTTTCTTCTATCAAGTCCGTACCATAAAAGTACAGATGTATAGTGACAACAATATCCCCTATCTTTTGAGTTTTTGCTTCCGATTTTTTTGACGCATTGAACGGAAATATGAAAAAAGCAACTATTCTCGGCCTTTTGTTTATGACTTTTGTTCTGTAGGGGCGGCCAAATAAGAAACATAATTTAAAATTTTCGACAAAAACTATTCCATGAATACCCATACATTAAATTATTCAAATATTTTTCAAAACCTTTTCCCCAATTTTTTACCCAATGACATCCAATGTAATGCACGTATGCACAACGACGGCAAGGCACGTATGTTAATTAATGAAGTGAAAAATAATTTTGAAAGGAGAAGGGAAAACCAAGTAATGTGTTTGAAATTTTGAAAAAGGAATGAATTTCTTCAAGTATTTTTTATGTTGCTTTCTTTCGTTATTTTTTAATTTTCCGGGGGGGGGGCATTGAAAAACCCTTTTAATTATTTTTTCCCATTCAAAAAGATAAAAAAATTTTAAAAGCAAAAACCATTTCCGCAAGTCAAATACGTAACGAATACATACAGAATACATTGCTGCCTTATGTGTTGTGTCAAATTTTTATTACTTGCTTTTTTAATCACAGTTTAAAAAAATTAGAATTTTGATCGTATTAACCATTTTGGGAATGTTTAAGTACAACTTCAATTAGCTTTCGATTTTGATTCCCCGGGTGTGGGGTCGTTTTTCTTAAGAGCCAATGATGCATGAGAGCTGAACCAAGCATTTTGGGTTATAAAAACACTGTATTATTACACATGGAATCAACGCTGGGATTTTTTCCTTTTGGCCTTGCATGACGTACAAAAAACATCCTGGGGGTCGGTAGAAGTGCGTAAAAGTTGTATATAAAATTTAACTTTTAACAGGTTTAAAAACCACCCAAAGGAACTAAATTTTTGGGAAATTTACAATCTTGCGGGGTGAAGGACGGGGGGGGGAAAGGGGCGGAAATAAATATGGCCCCTAGCCGCCGGGCCCGGAGAGGATTTAATGAAAGATAGAAGCTCGACATGTTAAATTTTAATCCCCGACTCGCTACAACGCCCAAAAAATTCTGCCAACCCAAAGGGGTAAACCCTCATTCCCCACAAACCTGAATAGAGGCAAAGAGGGGATATTTAAAGCGGGGGTTTTCCCATCCTCACCTTGGGTTTATTTTTTTTTTTTATTGTTGTAAATTGTAATGAAAAACATACTTTTAAAATATCTTTTAAATTTTGATTTTAAAACACGGAAATTTGGTAAGTTACCCAAATTTTGGGTTTTCCCCTCCGGGAAACAACGAAATGCATAAATTTTTGGGCTATCGGAGCCCCTTTAGGATAAAAAAAAGGCTCCACATGAATGACGTGGAAATTTTGATGGGTAAATTTCCGGTTAAAATTAACTTTTTTGCAAATAAGGGGGGCCTGTTTTAGAAATAATAAAAATTAATAATTTTTCTCCCCCGGAATTACACCAGGGAGGTTTTCCCAAAAGGGTTTTCCCAAACCCCGGCCCAAGAGTTCGAAAACCCAAAACACTAAAGCCAGAGTCCTAGAAAGGGGTTTTTTAGTGTAGTGAGTGGGAAAGAAGATTAAAAAAATAAAACCAGGTTTTGTACCGAATACACTTTAATCAACAGGGGCGCATCTCAAGAAAAAATTTTATGAATCAGAATATTTTGCCTAGAAGTTATTAGGGCGGGACAGATTGTACATAGGTATATGTTTCGAAAGTCCCCCGCCAAAAAATTTCCCGGGAACTGACTTTGGGGAAAGTACATGAGCTTCCCGACGAGTCCAAAGGGGAAGGTTTTCCCTTTCCCACCAAACCCATTGCCCCGAATGGCAGGTCAAAGTAGGAGTAAAAATTTTTAAAAAAGGTCAGTTTTTACATATTTTAATTTAAAACACAGTCACACCTTTTTAGATGTGGCCCATCCCGATAAGAGCGCTGGTCCGAGACTTTGGGGCGTTCAAAAACTCAATAAAAAATTAATAAATTATAATAATATATTAAAAAAAAAAATTTAATTAAAACTTTAAATGCCGCTACCCGTTGATGACTTTTTTATTTTAAATTTTTTATCGGGTTTTTTCTTTAGGGGCCCGGGGTTTAGTGATATTTTTCCCGCCGACGTTTGGGAAGACCTTTGTTATCTTTTCTTCGGGGGCCCTTGAAATATGATATGAATTTGGGGAAAATTTTCCTCTGTTTTTTGTTATTTTTTTTTTTCCCTATTGTTATTTTAAAAATTTTTTTGTTTGGGGCTTCCTTAATTAAATGTAGATTATCATTTGCTAAATTCTATAAAACAACCCCCCGATAAATAAAAAATTTTCATAAAAATTTAAGTTTATGTATTCAGATATGAAGAAAATTTAAATTTTTTTTAGAGTAAAGCATTTAAACTCAAATGGTATCGTGTGGCTCTTTGGTTTTGTTGTAAGAATTTTTGCTTCCAATACAAAAGGGTCCATGGTTCGTTTCCCCCCGTTAAGTCAAAAGGGTTTTTTTAATGCTGATTTAGAAACGGGATTTTGGAGCCGTCCTAGAAACGAGGCACTTTAAAAAATTTTAAAGTTGTTCGGGAATCACCCTTTGTTGTTTTTGGCGTTGATACCGGGGCGCCCCTGTCCATACTACTGATTACAAAGTTTCCTATTTTTAAAAAAAAACGATTTTGGGGTTGGTTATCGCTCACTCGTCGATTACGTGGGGGCCTGTAGGGTTGGATTGATCGCTTTGTTTACTGCCCCCCACGGGAAAATCAGTTATGACTGAGGGGGGAGAAAAAATATGTTTGGGTTTTAAAATTTATTGAATATGCTACGGATACGTCATTTTCCATCCCAAATATACCCCCTACCTCAGAACGTTATTCCTTGTGAAACCAAAATTTATTTTTTTTTTCAAAACAAAGAAAAAAAAAGAACCCCCCCATTTTACATTGGTTTGGACACTTTCCCCGGCCCAGAAATATTAATTTTTAAATAAATTAAACCGGATACAAAAAGAAAAAAACCCAAAAAAAACAAGTTAGTGGTCTTTTGGGGACCCCGGTACACATAAAATACATTGCAAATCGAAAAACAAAATACACGAAAAAATCTAAAAAATTTTGTAGTTTATTTTTATAATGCGTACACATAGGAAAGTGTTACATGGGAGTTGGGATTATTAAAACATTTTTACATAGACTTTGAGAATTTTTTTTTACACAGTGAAACTAAAAGGGAATGGGGTAAATTGGTTAAACCCTATGAAACATCCACTTTACACTCGCGACGAAATACGTTAGAAAGTGATGTTTGCCCATATTTTAACGTTTCGCCCCCAGTGTCTACTATAACAAATAAACGCAGGGAACAATAATTTGTTTAAAAAAAAATTTAAAAAAAAAAAAAAAACGGGGAAAAAAACTAAATGAAAAAGGGGGATAATTTTCACGTTTCTTTTGTTTTGTTTTTTGGGAAATCCTTCGGCCAAAATTTAAAAGTGGCTTTTCACAGCAATGAACAGATGAACCCCCTTTGAAAAAATTTACGTTGTAGGTTTTCTACTATGATGTTTTTTTGTCTTTTGATTTAAAAAAAATTTGTTTGGAAAAAACAGTTTTTCCCCAAAATTAAAGTAAAAGGGAAAAATCATTTATTCGAATTTATAATTTTTTTAAAGGTTAAATCGAGAGGGTTTGGGTTTTTAACTTTGGGCGCAGAATAACCCCCCCCCCACGGGGGGCAGGGAAATTTAAAAAATTATTATTCATTATAATGCAAAATTTTTTGGTAAACTTTATTTTCTGTACATTTTTTAATTTAAACCCAAGCAAAACCCAATTTGGATTTGGAAAATTTTCCCGGAACAATATTAAAACTTTTTTTTTTAAAAACCCTTTTTAATGACAAAAACAATTTTTGGGGAAACATCAAGGGGGCTAAGCGATCATTTTTAATTTTTATAATATACCCCCACGCCCAATCCCCGGGGGAAAATGGGCTAATGTACGAGAAATAAGAATTAATTATATCAGATAAAACAAAAGAAGAATTATTGGGGATGTTTCTTCCCCCCTATTTTCGTAAAATAGGGAAGAACAAAAATGAATTGGCTCAGAGTGGGTTAAATTGCCCCCCATCCCAAGCCATATGCTGATATTTTTTTTCGTTTTGGAAATCAAAAAAAAATTTGATGAAAATTGGGGGTTTTAAAAAAAAAAAATACGAATCAAAAATTGAAAATGCATTTTGCATGAAAAAGATGTCATTTCGGGTGACGGACTTAAATTTTAACCCCCCCCCCGATCCGAACCGACGAGGGCCATCATTGGCGAAATAAGGGGGACTTTTTAAATCCTATTTTCAAAGACACCATGTTTATCCGTGGATGAGTCAGCATGGGCCCTAATATTTTCGGAAAAAACCCTTTAAAAACTTTTTGTGTGTTCCCCCCGTTCCTAAGAGGGTTTTCAAACCCCAAATTCTCAGTGGATGTAATGGGGATACCCTTCCCATAGATTAGGGTTGATTAAAAGCCCGGGCATGGGAACCCAGCGCCCTTTTGGGTAGGAAAGGGAGAGCCCTACCCTTTGGACCAAAAAACCCCCCCAAAACTTTATTTGGCAAAATTGTTTCCCCCCCCAGGCAATGAAATGAAATTTTCTGTAATATTCAAATCTTTACGTTTTGCAGGGTTTGGATGTCTTTTTCCTATAGGGGATATGCCCCCGGGTTCGAATCCCTTTCGAGACCGGCAATCCTAAATAAAGGGTTTTTTCGAGCTTTTCCTTAGTCGCAAATTTGCAAATTTGCAAGGGGATTGAATAGCCCCGGACATCACTTCCCCAAATAATCCTATCCGCCAAATACTAGTTTAGTCACAGAAGAGGGCACCCCGGTTTAAACTTATGTGTTTATCCTACAGCGGGAAATCCTAAAAAAAAGTATTATTAGGATAGGGCCCGGGTTAAAAAGGGCCCCCGACTACCGGGGCGTTACGCAAACGAGGGTTATTTTTTTATCGTCCCTGAAAAACGCTCCCACGAAAATTTTTTAAAAAATAGAAAAAAAGGTTGGGAGTGGTAAACTATAATACAATTACATAGACAATCAAACAATATTTCCCTTAGTTTTAAACAACGGGGGGGAAATTTATTTAGAGGGGTTGAAGGGGGAGCCCCTAAAAAACCTTGAAATTGCGGAGAATAAAAAAGATATACTTTATTATTTTAGGCAGTCTAAAATTCTGATGTCGTACGGGGGGGCCAGTCTCGCACATAGGGACGCTGGCAAAAACACTAGCAAAAAGGGGGTTTCAAACCCCCGCACAAGGCATAGGTTTTTCTATCTGTAATTGTTCTTCTTTTCTCGCTATCACCCACTCATAGTCCGAATAGCATGATGGCAATAAAAGTGACTTTTGAAAACAATAATCATCATCTTTAAAATTTCGGGAAAATGAATATTATTGAATTTTTTCCCAACGATGAAAAAAGCTGCAAGAAAAAACCTCAAAATAGCGGGAATTGTGTTTATGTAATCTGAGGGCCCAACCCCACATCCGGGCCCCAGATCCCCCCCAACTTTACCTCCCTACTTGTTTCGAAGTAGCCCACGACGAATTTCACAAGGGGGAGCCCCACCAAATGGAGCCAAAAGTTTGTTTGCAAGGCGGTTTCTACTTTTTACAAACAAAGCCCTACTTTTTTTCGTCCGATTTAAATAAAGTTTTTTATTTTACTCAAAAAATTAAAACTGTTATTCTCCCGTACAGGGCCCTTTGATTTGGGTAATTCATCCTTTTTGGTCAAACAAGGGCAGAAAAACTTTGCCCGGGGAAATGAACATTTTCTATGGATTTGAGGACCGGGGGGAAAAAAGTTTTGCCCTTAAATTAACAAAAGGGCTAGGGTACGAAAATAAAAAATTTTGTTATTTTATCGGGGAAAAAAAAAAAATGAAAATATTATAAGTTTTCCCCTTTTCCTTGGGTTAAAAAGTACAAAAGTCTGCACATGGCACTTTTCGGAGTGGTTTTTAAATCGCCCCCCCAAGGGTTTTTAAAAAGTTTTGAAATGACTCATCGGGGGCATTGGCAATGGGTTTTTTGGATAAATTCAGCGGCAGCCGGCAGGGGGGAAAATTTGAAATATTACACGAAACACGCCTCTCTGTTGTGCCCGTTTGGAAAAAATTTTTCCAAAACCCACAAATTTTTCGATATTCCACCCATCTTGACATGGGTTTTGGGTCGAACCCCTCCCTGCATGGCTTGCTTTGCCCGCAAAACCCGTTGGGGAGGTAGCTCATGCATAACCCCGTGAGACTCTGATTTGGAAGGAAAGGGTTTTTAAAACCCCCCGTAAACACCCAACCTAGCTAAAAGTTTTCACCGGGAATTTTTTGAGCCTTAGGCAAAATCCCGGGGAAATGCAAGCCTTTTTTATTTTTTTTTCTAGTGCAAGTGCTTTCCCAGGTTTTCACCCCAATTCAATTAACAAAATTTTAATTAGCAAAATACATCTAAATAGGTTACGCCCGTTTTAATTTAATTTTGGGGTTGGGAAAACCCCGGGGGAGTAAAAATCCTGAGATTTTTAAAACCCTTTTGTGGAGACAATTTTTAATTTTGGTTTCATGAAAAAACCCACCAATGCATTCTCGGGGCTAAAAAAAATTTTACAAAAAAGGGCAATCGTGGGAGGGTTGGGGGTGTCAATACAAGGGAAATCAAATGAAACACGCGCCATCGAAAAAAATGGAGGGCAGTAGAATCAAACACAAAATTTTTCCCAAAACTGAGCCCTATCAATTTTAAATATGCATTTTAAACAACAAACACAATCCCCCTGCGTGAAAAGGTCCCCTATCTCGAGGGGAAAAATTTTATAAGTTTGTTTTTTTTTATTAAATCCACAAAAAATATTAAGTTCCATTAAAAAAGTAAAAAAAACGGCCTAATACAAAAAAACTAATAGTAGGGCCGGGAAATACATTACCGTGGACTACCGGGTTTTTTTGCTTGTTACCAAAAGAAAATTTAAATTTTCGACTCTAAACATTTTAAATTTTAAAGGGGGAAAAATATTTTTATATTTAAATTTAAAAAAGTACCCAAAACCCGGGGGTTTTAACCGGGAAACCCTTTGCTGTCCGGGGGTAGCCCTTACCAGCGAGCATGCAGGGCCCCCAATTTAAAACCGCCCAATTTTGGTTATTTTTTTACTTACAAAGTACCCGGGAAAACTAAGGTCCCCCCGGGGTTTAAAAAAAAAAATGGTGTAGTCACTTTTTTTTTAAATTTTTTCTTTAAAATACTAACATAACAGAGTCAAAGTCGCCCTTTTCTTAAAAAGCCCCGCTTAACATCGAATACCCAAATCTAAATTTTTAGAGATGGTTTTTATTCTCTAAATTTTTTTCAGTGCCCGCTTTTAAAATGTTTTAAAAAAAGACCAAAAATTAGCAGATTTTAAATTTGGGGGCTGCATAGCTCAGTTGGTTTTAAAACAAGCCGGCCCGCCCTTTGGTCCCGGCCCGGGTTTTAAAACCCCCGGGGTAGTCAATTTTTAATTTTTGTCTAAAGTACTAAAATAAAAGCGTTTATAGTCGCCTTTCTATAAAGCCAAGGTTAAAAAATATAAAAAAAAACCACGACCCAAGTCAAATATTAAATTTCACACACCCAAAACGAAATGTCTTTCAATTACCAAAATTCTATTATAAAACCCCGAAAGTGACCCAAATTGTTTTTCAAAAATAACCCTTTCACACCTACACCCACACTTTTAAGCTTAATTTTTCAGGGAAAATCACACATTTCTAAGTATGTAAAATAGCACAGAGTCACGAAAAAAATTTAATGAAAATAAACCAGATTTGCCTATATCTCCCATGTGACAGGGGTTGGCGTCGGTTACAAGGTAAATGATTTTTACGAAACAAAAAGAACGTCTGGTGTCCCCTTGACACTGGTTTAAATTTACGACTTTCCCCGGGGCTTTCATGGGGCCCCACAAGGGGGCAATGTTGCCCCAAAAATAATAGCCCCGTATGCGATTGATGGTATATTTAATAAATTTCAAATATAAGTAGTATAATAGGGCCCGATAAAAAAAAATCCAGATAAAATGGGGGGAAATACGATTTAATTTCGTTTTTTTTTTTGGGAAAAACAGATTGATTTTTTTAAATTTTTTTGCGGGATAACTCCCTTAATTCCCGTTTCCTTCCAAAAAGGTTCCTGCAGGTGTTCAACCCTTTAACCCCCAAATTCATAAGTCCATCACAACCCGGGGGGTCCCCGATCCAAAAAATTGCGACAGGATTTTTCACTGTGGTTTTTGAATTTGCTTCCAAAAATTGGAGACCAACGGAAAATTGGATAGGTTTTTACCAGTTAATACAACAACGCAAAAACGTTTTTCCCCAAAGCCCAATTTTCGTATACATTAGCCTATTCTATAGAACGATATTAAAAAAACAAAAAATTGACAACGCCAACGAGGTATCAAATGGGCATGCCGAGAAATTGGAGGGAGTTTTACGTCCAAACAGCCCTGTGGTTAAAATGACGCCGACTCTCCATTGGGGCGGGGGTTTCAAACCCAAAAAAATCCCGGCAAAATCTCAAAATCCAAAAAATGATTGAGGAAATTTGCAAACCCCAGTTTTATGGCGGCCCTTCCACCCGCAAATCAGACCTGAAAAAATTAAAACCCCTGAAAAACTTCCCATCAACGATGTTAAACTCAGATCCACCTGCCCCCCGCCCAAACTCTCCCTTTTAAACCTGAGGCTACCAAGGAACCTTTTGTAAGCCCAGAAGGGGTCGCCCACCTGGGGTATCGCAACATCGTCTCTATCCAATCCGGTTTGGGGCTACCATCATGTCTGCAAACCCAAACCTTTAAAGCTGCAGGCCCCAACGTCTCCCGTTGATCCCCGTTTTCCCATTTGCTATGAACCCCCGGGACTAAATCAAGATAAAAGGGCCGGTATTTAGAAATTAAACTGCCCTTTTAAAAACTTCCATCCCACTCTCCCCAAAAATGCTTAAGGGTTTGAAACTCAGCCCCTGGTTTCCAAAAAAAACCCCGCTGTGGTTTAGACCCGCCCCCCCGCCCAGTATCTACCCGAAAATGCAGTTCAGGCCTGAAGATGGACAAAAACATCAGCCCAGCCCGGGGTAGGGCAAACCTCGGCAGATCCAAAACCCAAAAAAATTATCCCATTTTTTGACTTCCCGTAAAACAAAAAAGATAATGCCCACACGGGAGAACCAATTCCCTCCCCATTATCTAAAAAAAAAAAAAATAAAAACATACCTTTCCCCAAATTTCAATTAATCAAAAGGGTCTCAAAAACCACCCTAACTCCCTCCGTAAGGGCCCAAAAAATTCTATCTCAAAATCCCAAATTCACCAAAAACTGATCTAACAAAAACGACCCCAATCCCAAAACCAGCATGTATATTTACCCAAAAAAACCCCTCCCAAAACATAATGTCCCCAAAAATTCGATCTATAAAAAATAAAGTTTATGAAGGGAGAAGTTCCTTTATATTTTAGTCGCCAGGGCTATTCTGTATTTCGGAACATGGTTGTTTTGCCCCCGGAAGGCCCATAAAACTTTTCCCCCAAATTCCCCCCGTACTGTACTTCCAAAACATTTTCGGGAGAACCCCCTCCATTTGGCGGGTTTCCCCAAAATTTGCAAAATCATGGGTTCATACTATCCTTATTTCCCGGGATTCAGGGAAATTTCATTTAAAAAATGTTTGAGGTACTGGAACTTGGGAGAGGAAATTAAAAATAGAAGTGATCATCCTCTCAGTTTATAAAAACCCCCTACTAGAATCTCACAATTTTTTGACAAACTAGAAAACCCAAAAACTTATCCGAGTTACCAAAAAATTCATCCAAAAGCAGGAGTGGTCTGCGGTGACCCTTTAAATTGATCTTCTTAAAACCCTTTAAAAAAATACTGTTTTTACCAAGAATTTTAAAAATCCTTGGTTTAAAAGCGTCATATTTACTCCAACACGTACAACCCTTTCCCCCTTAAATCTTTTAGACAATATATCCCCCACGTTTAAATTTTGGACACCCTTTAAGGGGAAACTTTACTAGTAGACTCGGGGTTATCAGACCATTTTTCCCCTCTTCCTTTAAAATTTGAAAACTTCAATAAAATGGAGGGGCCAAACTGGACTCTAAAACGAAAATTTAAAATAAAATTTAAACCTTTTCCTTTAATGGTTGGGGGTTTTTTAATTGCAAATTTTTCATTAACCCAATATGTGTAAACTCTTTAACAAAGCATTTCCCAAATTTTAAAAGATGTTAATTTTATTTTAAACCCAGTTAAATCAAAGAAAATGGATTAAAATCTGAGATTTGCTCAGGGACGGGCCGGGCCTCAGGAAACCCTTACCAAAGAACCCATGTAAAGAGAAAAACCCCCTTCCTTTACCTTTTATTTAAAAAAAATTACAAAACGTTTAAAAACACCCACTCCTTTGAAATATTAAAAAAGCCCAAAAAAAATTTAACGATAGCTTATTTTTCTTCCACAAAAAAAATCTAAAAGGCCCTTTGGGAAAAATTATCAGATCCCCGAGAAAATTTCCCTCATCTACTTCACCATAAAATGGCAATTGCGGGGTTTTAAAAGGGGAAAAAGGATCGTAAAACCCCTTTTTAGGTTTTTTTTTTTTTTTTTTTTTTTTTTTTTTGGGCCAATAAAATTTTTTTTCCCAAAAATTTCCCCGAAAAAAAAAGGTAAAGAAAAAAAGGGGCCCCAATACCTCTTTAAAAGGGTCCTATTTTGCCAAATTTTTGAAACCCAAAAAAATTCCCTTTTTTTATTCCAGCTCCCACCAAAAATTAAAACTGTGGGAAAGAGCCCCCAAATTTTGGGGAAACCAAATTCGCGGAAAAAAAGGAAAGGGAATTTTAGGGGTTTTAATTTAACCCCAATTGAACCCCCTTTTAAAATTTTTAAAATGTAATTTCCCTCGCCCTTTCCTTTATCCTTTAAATAAAAAAACCCCCAAATTTTGAAGGGAATCAACAAAGGCCCGTTCCAAAAAAAGGAAAAAAAGGGTATTGTTAAAAACCTACCCCCCTTACCCCTCCCTTTTTCAAAAAAATTTTTTTTTAATCGTTTTGTACAATCGACCTTAATTCCCACTCAAAAAATACAACCTGTACAGGCAATGGCCCCCCCGTTATCGGAAATTTTTACTAACCCCAAAAAACCCCGGTAAAAAATTTTTTTTCATAAATTTACCCTTTTAAAAAGCCCCCCAACAAAGGGGTCCCCCAAAGGGGCCCTTGGCCCCCCCCTTTTTTTTGATATAAAAGCTTTTCTTTAAATGAAAATTTTGGAATTTTAAAACCCTACCTTTTTCCCCTTAGGGCCAATTACGGGCCCCCCAAATGGAAAAAGTTCTTAACACTAACCGCAAAACCAAAAAATTAATTAAAACATCTGTAAATCAAAAAAATTGGGTTCCCAAAAACAAAAAAATTTTTTTAAATTTTAATACTAAACCCCTCCCACAAATTAACCCCATTGGGCTAAGGTAAAATAGGGCCCTACGCAAAAATTGGCCCTTATTTTTTAACTACCAAACCCCTTACCTTTTTAAAACAGCCAAAGGTCTTCACCCCAAAATTTGTTAATATGGAAAACTTTCCCAACCCTTGCAAAATATGGGTTCCCAATTTTTGGGGGTTCCCATGAAACAATTTTAAAAATCAAAAAGGGGGGGAAAAATAATCCCTAAAAACGACAATTCAAGTTTAAACATGCCCCAACTTCAAATTCTCAATTAATTCCAAACGAAATTTCCCCTTTTAACTTAATCGAAAGTTTTAAAAAAACCCCCTAAAACCCCCCAAAAAAAAACAAATTTTTTAAAATTTTCCTACTTTAAATTCACGAAAAAAAAATTAAGCCCCCTTATTTTAAAATTTTAAATTACAACAACCATCAAAAATATCCAACTTATTTGAATTAAAAAATTTTTTCTTTTCCCCTAATCCAACTTTGGAGGTTTTTCTTTGGGTTTTTTAAAGCCCCAAGGGGGCCCCTTCTTAAAAAACTTTTTTTTTTACCCTTTTTCTATTTTTTAAATTTTTTAAAAATTTTTTTTATTTCATTTTAATTTTTAATTTCCCCCAATTTTTGCAGGTTTACTCCCTTTTTGGGGATTTTAAAAATGTAAACGGGAAATTAAAAAAAAAAAAAAAGGGGTAGAACCTAAATCGGGGTAATAACCCAAAAGGGGAATTCAAGCCCAACCTTTTTTCCTTAAATTTTTAAAATTTTTTATTTCATTGGGCCTTTAAAATTTTTTTTTGTTTCCACATTGACATTAAATTAAACAAAACAAATGCCCCAATTAAACCCCAAACCCTAAAAACGGGCAACTCTAACCCCCTTTTTTCCTTTTTTAAATTTTTTTTAATTTAAAAAAAGGGCCCGTTCCGTTGGGTTAAAATTTAAAAAAAATTTAACAATCCACCCAAAAAAATATTCCCAAAATGCCCAAAATTTAAAAACCCAAAATTTTTACAAACCCTTTTTTCCGGGCCCCAAAAAAACCTTTTTACCCCTTTTTAAAATTTGAAAATTTTTTTAAAGCCCGGTGTTTTTTTTTAAAATTTTTTTCCAACGGGGTTGGGTTTTTAAAACTTGGGGGGTTTTAAAACCCATTATTTTAAGGGGTATACCAAATGTTAATTGAAATTGCCAAATAAAGTCGAATAAAATACTGTATTTAGATTATGTTTATTATCACCATGGAAAGTGGTTTTCCGCGTGCTTCAACCCATTTTTTCTCCTATTAGAGATGTTTATGTTCGTACCCAAACAAATGGACTTGTTGCCATGAACCCTCCTCCCCCCCCCCCACCCACTTCCGCCTCAACTTCATATTAGTACATCACACGCTTTCAAAAGGCGATACACTAAAAATTATCTTACTTCAATTCACGTGCAGTAAAACTTGAAAGACTCAGAGATGCATAAATGTAATAACGCGCCGTGGCTGGATGTATTAATAATTGTTTCATTCTGTTGCGTTGTGATATAATAAACAAAATTGTCACGACTGGGGATCGAACTCAAAACATACTGGTCCCTGTACATATAATAAATTGATATTTGGGATGTTCCGGTATCGAACAATTGTCTGTAAGAGTGCAATAAACATTGACGCCAAGCATAGCATTATATAGCGCAGATCTATGCATAATGATTCAAATGGTGTCCTGCAGTAGTTCATGAGCAAAGTCATGCAGCCAATCAGAACAAGTTATTAACAAAATTAGATGACCTGTCACTCAAAGTGGTGAAAAAGCTTCGTGTCGCTAGGTTGCGCCACTTGCTGGAGTCAAAAAAGCCTAAAATAGCGCCGAAACATGCTTTCGTACTTCCATTGTACAGCGGACACCCCTTGTCCAAAAATTCTCAGATTTTTAGGAATGCTAGTTAAAGGTGTCTATTTACACGTGTGTTGTGTACTTTTTCCAAAAAGTGCTTGGTAACGCCTAAAAAAATTCGCAAAAAAAGGGTAAATGTTAAAATATTCCCCAAAAGTTAACAAAATTTATTTAAAAAACAAGGGCAATATTGGAAAAAGTACACAACACACGTTCATTGGACGTCTTTACTGAGTAGAATAAAAAAAAAATTATAAAGATATCTCAATTGTGTCGTTAGATACGATGGAAGTACGAAATCACTGCAACACACCGAAATAATACAGGGTCCAGTAGAGCCTTAAGAAAACCCACTAATATGTATTAACTTAAATTTAATCGCAATACTTTATCAAATCACGAACTTCATTGTGAATAGCCCTATAGGCCATAGGTAGTTCCAGATGAAAATGAAGTGATTAAATTTTCTTCTGGTTACACACACTGCAGGAAACTTGAATTACTTCTCCAATTTGAAACGGGAAGACAATATAAAATCTAATACATGATAATGCTGCCCTATGCTCGTAGAACAAGCTAGTATTACTTTTATAAATAACATGTAAATTATCGATTGGTACCGGTATATTGTAACATATGAAGTTAATTTTGCAGTGATCATAAATTCACAAAAATAAAATGTCTTCGGAACCAATTTTATGCTACATTTACGAGTTATTTTATAATAGCAGTAGATTGTATCCAGGAATTGTCAATTGACTGGAGGAAGGTGAGGGGCCGGCCGGTCTTGCAAAACTAATATACGAGTGTGCTGGAGTTAAGTTATAGTTCTGCCAATGGTTATTATATATTAATTTTGACCGTAGGCGGAAAATTCAAATTTGCTACTTTCACTTGCTTTGTTTGTCAGTGCATGATGATGGACATCACGCGCGCGCGCACCTCCCCCCCCCCCTCCCTCCTACCCCTTCCCCTAATTCATATACTCCATTTACACCGTACACCATCGATGGTGTACCACTCGAGTACGTCGACAAGCAGCGCCTCCTCACAAGCGACCTCCGTTGGAGGTGCTGGGTTGCACGTGGGTGCATCCGCGCGTCAGGAGGAAGTCTACCTGTCGTTCTAGTCAAGTCCACCATGATTCACGGCCTCCCCGCCTGGCACCCATCCAACACTAGGACACGTGTGACTACGCACCCGAGACGGTCACCTGTGTGCATGATGCTACTCTAGTTCTACAAACCTGCGGCACTTTGAAGCCTAGGCGCTATAGGCGTGCGCCTTGGGCTCCTCTTTCTAGGGGGTTACCAGATATGCACATATTATTTCTCGGAAATTACAAATAATATTGCGTTCTTTTCATCACGCAGAGATGGCTGCGGGCAGACTAGTTCTCGATGTTGTGCCGTCAGACATGATTTTTACAGGGGCGAATAAAGAAGCCCCCCCCCCTCCCCCAACCCACCAATGAGACTCCGGTTTCCATTCCAATGTCATTGTCACATACAACTACAACATGTTTCTATGTAGGTTTCTGAAATATTAAATTTGGAAATGTTTCGCGGTCGGCCCTTGGCAGTTGCTATGGTTGGAAGTTGAAACTTTATCTTTATTTACTAAGTTAACGTCGTCTATGCTATTCAGTTAAAAAAACTGATTTCCAAAAGAAGACACTAAATTAAAAAAATTATGCTCTATTTGCAAGACCAAACCATCTCCCCAAAACTATAGACACAACCGGGAAACCGCCTCCTGCCCTCCCTAAAAAGTCAAGGTTAGATCTGCCAATGGATTTGAATTCGGGCCCTGAAATATCTCGGCGCGCCTAGGGCCGCAAATAACCTAAACGCGCTACTGCCACAAGCATGTCCAATACTCGCTAATGTTCATTGTAGAATATACATTCAAAGCAGATTGCAACTAGATGACTCACTCTACTAGAAAATGGCACGTTTTTCGTTCCCACTCTATCTCAAACGATCGTCAGCGGTCACTCAGTGTGAAGGCTCCATTTGAAAACAATGTATCTCGAGCGGCATGCGTCGGGGAACCCCTTCCCTTTGACTACCTCCCCGACGGCGACGACAAAGACAACACGGACGGATGATGACACAGACGGAGACGACTACGACGTGGGGGAACCCCTGCCCTCCCCATATGCTTGTAGTTGTGGCTGGTTCTGACCAGCACAGGCCTGTCCACCCCTTGTCCCCCCGCGTCATTCCTTACGTCCCTCCCTTCGTCTCGATTAGCCAAGTTGCATAAATATGAGACGTAAAGCAATATCCAATCAATCGAGCGGCATTTTGCTTGGTCTCAGTGACAGTGTTCGCCATCGGTTGCGAGTTCGGGCAACTGTTCGGTCTCTGTGACTCGGCCCATAGATATTGAGCACCTATTGCCTACAATAGGTTAGGTGTTCAATATAGAGATAATATATAGATATTGCCTACAATAGGTGTTCAATATCTATGACTCGGCCGATCACTGCAGTGAGTGTGCGTTACCAACGACGACACCTGTACCAGTCGTCAGTGACGGTCACATGACATTGTGTAGTGTGAAGTGGGCGTAACAAGCTTGAGAGGGTGTAGAGAAGGGCGCTGCACTTCAAACATAGCCGTAACCTCCCCCCACCCTGTGACCAGAAGCAGGTTATGCATGTTGAAAGAGGGCTCAACAATCTGTAAAATCCAACATGGCGGGTTTTTAAGATGTCGGATTTTCCTCAAGTGGGATTTTTTGGAAACTAGAATTTTTTGTTCAGGGACATCCCCTGAACGAATTCCCGTAATTTAATTTGAGGAACATTAAATGTCCGTGTTTTGCCAAAAAAATGTTTAACTGGCCTGTACTAGAAGTTGAAGCCCCACTAAACGCAAATAGTCCATGGGTGTTGGGACGATAGTTAGTGGTGTTCTAGAAAAAGATGTTCAGCCATACTACTCTGTGTAATGCACTTGCTGGCAGTGGCGGATCTAGGACATAATCATGGGGGGGGGGCGATTTGCGTGTGCATGTACAATCGTGGGAAAGGGACTAAGCGCGGACGCACGGGGGGTATGGGGGGGCGGAGCCCCCCATTAATTGCGCCGCAGGCGAAAATTTGAAAATCAGGTTTTTAGAGTGCATTTGGTGCGATTTAGAAAAAAGTGGTGGGCGGAATGCAATACGGAAACAATGTAGTTTGTGTGCACCAATTTGTTTTGTTGTCATGTCGAGCTTACAATTTACAGCATTGGCCTAGATTGCAACATTATTATAAACGTTTGATCTTATTTTCAATTCATCATTTTATTTATTTATTAAACGTCTATCCTATTTAGTTAAAAAACGATTCACATAGGAGGACAACTTAATAAATCAAAGTACACTGATGCAGACACATTCTAGAGGCAAACTGATTATTTCTGACAACATAAAGGAAAGTTGACTTTTATTGGGAGTTTTAAATAAATAGCGCCGCAGGCGAAAATTTTGAAAATCAGATTTTTAGAGTGCATTTTGTGCGTGCACAATAAAATAACAAAATCATTTTTTTTAAATTATTAATGAATCATGGGGGGGGGGCGATCGCCCCACCGCCCCCCCCCCTGTATCCGCCACTGCTTGCTGGTTTGTGAGTGACCTTGAGAGACCAAGACAACGACATCGCCGCTTAGAGAACTGCCTCCTTCCCCTTGGCGTACGTTACAACCCGCCTCCAGGTCGGAGCATGTTGCTTCTCTTACGGTGCACGTGTGAAATGTGCAGCCGACTCGACACTTGTGTGACGTATCTCTCAGACAGTCTCGTGCCAGGCCACGCGAGCCGATACATTAGCGGCCTTTGACTTTGAGTTTCACCGACAGACAGTAACACGATGTCCCGGAAGAGGTTTTGAATGAATAACCAATTCGTTGTGGTTGTTGGTTGAGCTAGCGTTATAGCCTAATTCTAGATTTTACAGCTGACAGACGCCTATTGAGAGAGCTAAAGCTCAATCGTAATGCGTGTGACTCCGATAAGAAGGACACGGCTTTCATTTCCACCATTGGCAATCATGACTGAAAGTGAATTAAGTGATTTTCTTCAATCGTTACCGAGAAGGGTGGTATTCAATTCGGAAACCACATTTGTGCACGGTACACCCTATACAGCGGGAATTCTTACCAGAAAACACTGAATGACATTACATTTGTACGACTAAGAAACTGTGCCCGCAGGCGGCAGTTATCATGGGAAAGCTATTTTCTATCAAGGTAACTAAACGGATTACAAAATAAACATGAGATTTAAATTTTATTTTAAAAACATAATACCAACATTTCGAGAATTAGTTCTGGCGTATATATATATTCAAAAAATATTGACAAGCTACGAATAAAATGATAATTGGATCGCATGGCAATGTCCTTGCCTGTCATTGATGCAGTTTCAAAATTGATTGGATGAGTATGCTAGATGTAGAGTAGGCCTACGTATTTGTCACATTTTCAATGTCAAATAAATTGCACACACGTTTGCGGTTTGCGTTGCAAGGTAATGTGTTAAATAAAACAGCAGGTAGGACAACCATTCCTACCAAATACCAAATACCAACCTTTATGTTGATTATTGTTGAAGAGAATATTCAATTTGACTGCATTGGAGATGCAATTCTCAATGAGTTTTACTTATTTTCTGTTGCTGTTTGTTATAACTTCGTTTATAACTATTTAATTTCATCAACGTTAATTGGATGAGCGAAGCAAAAACTTTAATTTTACTGACCCCCACCCAAAAATATTAGGCCTAGCTGTTTTGTTGTGTATTTTTGTCTGTTAAGTCGCTCTCTACCGGGCAAACGGAGCATATATATATGCGATCTTGATGAAAATTTGAGGGGACCTTTCGAAATCTCTGAACTTTGACTCTGCCACGTTTTTTGGTACAATCAATGAAATATTTCTTATGATTACCGTAATTATACGATTTTTCGATTTTTAATTATTATTGGGCTATATTTTCGTGATATTTGGCCCGCGACTGGGCAAACAGCTTCTCCGATCTTGATGTCTTTATGGGAGCGTTTAAAATCACTGAAATTATATAGCCTTTGTTATGATTTTAGAGGCATTTGAAGAAATATTTCTCATAGAAATCGTACTTTTACGATTTTTAATACGATATTTTCGTGAAATTTTGGCCGATTCTGACCAAACGGGTTGGACTACAACTTTCATATTTTACACTGACAAAGATTATGGTGATGAAGTGCCTTTTTAAAGAAAAGGTTTAAAATGTATGTAAACATTCATAGAAATAAAGATTTTAATATAAGTCTTATACAGGTGTATCATTAATCTCCACAAATATAATTTTTTTTAAAAACGGCAGCCAAGCTCTCCTTCAAAAGTCTTCGGCTGTGAATGTGAGATATAGGCCTAGAAGTTGGGCCAAAGCTTTTCATTCTTTTTTCCTAGTTTCGCTTTGAAAATAAGTATGAACAGCGCAATGCCAACGATTTTTGTGGTAAAAAAGTACAATTTTTAAACTCGAAATCAAAAAAAATTCCTTGGCCATGAACCAAATTCAATGGCCAAGCCATTTTTTTATGAATTCGAGTATAACATTTTTACTTTTTTATCACAAAATCGTTGGCTTGGCGTTCGTCAACAGGCGAAATGATCATACTTCATTTCAAAGCGAAACTAGGGAAAAAGAATGAAAAGCTTGGCTCAACTTCTATATCTCACAGCATTCACAGCCAAAGACTTTTGAAGGAGATCTTGGCTGCCGTTTTTTTTTACCTTTTTGTTTATTGTTTCCTATCAAGGCGTGAATGATGGACTTTGATTAAATTTGTTAAGTTCAGAGTTGATTTTTGAGATTTTTGGGCCCACGGTCACCCCAAATTTACCCCCTTGCGTTTTAAGCGCTGGATATTTATAATGGTTAAGAGCATGTTTAAAATCAAGCTTGTTCAAACTACTACGCCTGGGAATTTCGCGTTTTGATTTCCATTTTGATTGTCCCTGGTCCCTATTGCCCGGTTTTGGTTTTGAAAGGTAAAGTGATTGCGCATGAGGGACATTTAAGTGTGGCCCAAGTTTCAAAGTTCTAAGATGAACCGTTTTCTCTGCATAGCGTCTTATTCATAAGAAAACGGAATTACCTAGCTTTTGATAATTTTGATTTTCCCCGGTACTCGTTACCCAATTTTGCTTTCCATATTCAGAAGTAATAAAGAATGAAAGATATTAAAGTGTCATCCACGTTTGAAACTTCTCAGTTGTAGCGTTTTCTTTGAATGATTCATTTTTTTTAAGTTCAGAGTAATTTTTTTGAACTTTTTTGATCCTACGGTCTCACCAAATTAAGTCCCTTGTGTTTTGGACGCTAGATATTTATTATGGTTAAGAGCATGTATAATTGCAAGTTTGTACAAACTACCACGACTTAGTTATTACGTGTTTTGATTATCACCCAAATTTTGATGATCTCAGGTCCCTGTTACCCGATTTTGGTTTTGAAAGCAAAAGGCACTGCGTCTGAGGTACATCAAAGTGTGGTCCAAGTTTTATAGTTCTAAGATTTACCGTTTTTTTCTGTATGGCTCAATTTAGCTCCGCTAGCGAGCCAGCCAGTCAGCCAGCCAGCCAGCCAGCCGGAAGGTTCTAGACGATTTTGAGAGCCTTTTTTAACACAGAACGGGTTTTCGGATCGGGTTGATTTATTTTGGTAGGTCATGGACCACATATCAGGTCATATACCGAGTTTCAAGATTGTATTTCTTTCGGGGCGGCGTGTGCAGATAGCTGAAAACCCCCCAAATCGGGTAGCTGTATACAGGACCGCGAGTTCGTCGTCGCCTTAGCAGTCGCATGCACTTGTCTGTGGGTGACGACCGTCGCCCTAAATTAACAAGTAATACAAGTAACTATAGAAACTTGTAATCATCACCTTCAATGCGTACAAGAAGCATGTATTTGGGCCTCGAGATATTTTACGTTCTATTGTTAATTGGTATTACCATAGCAATTAATTTTAGGCCTCCTTTAAAAAAATTATCCTAATTTAACAAAAATAATTTTGTTATTGAACTTGAAAAAGTAATGAGATCCCACTTTAAAACGTAGAAATTATTGGCTAGAAATAATTTTTAAAAAGCTCATCCATCAACGCGACTGGAAAAAGCGCGCGCGACGCGGCCTAGTTTTAGCAACTTGTAGCGCCTCGTTTTCGTGCAGCTCTCAGAGGTGTTCACGGGTGGCGTTGAGTTGAGAGCTCTTGGCAAACACGAAGCTTTACCCCAGTCACCAGGCGATACTTTGCGACAACTCGATCGCCCCCCCCCCCCCCCCCGGCCACTCACAACGGTCCTGGATCCACCCCTGACGCTACTGCTTGCAATGTTTATGTCATACATAAGGGTACCTATAATGTAACGTGACAATATGTAAACGGCTGTGACTGGGACCACACCCTGAGCATTTTCCTCCGAACGCTCCGAACAAGCAGAGCGCGCAGAGGAGTCGTGTGTTCGGCGAACGCTTCGAACGCTTCACACTCGCTGTGAGAACGGGACTAGTAACGAAGAACTAGGAGATTGCAGCGATATTGTTACACTTACTCGTAGTCGGCTCATGCGGAAGATTGATTGGATATTGTTTAACGTCTCATATTTGTGCAACTAGGCTAATCGAGACGAAGGGAGGGACGTAAGGGATGACGCGGGGGGACAAGGGGTGGACAGGCCTGTGCTGGTCAGAACCAGCCACAAGCATATATGGGGAGGGCAGAGGTTCCCCCACGTCGTGGTCGTCTCCGTCTGTGTCATCTGTCTCTGTTGTCATTGTCGTCGCCGTCGGGGAGGTAGTCCAAGGGAATGGGGAAAGTTCCCCGACGACGACCCAGAGCTTGCACATTAGTTTCAGGGAGATAAACTCCCCTAATCACGGGCCAAACCACGAGAAGGTTGCGAGTTGGAATTTGATGGCCCTATATGCTCATGTGTGGTGTGGACTCCAGGGGCGTTGGAACGGGGGTGATGGGGGGGAAACTCCCCCCCCCACTTGTTGGCTTGACCCCCCCCAGCGGGGGGGTCAAGCCCCCAAAAATGCAAAAAGGAAGGTTTTTGTTAACATTTTTTAGAAAGATTCAGTAAGAGAGTGATTTGCAAGACTAGACTAGCCATCTGATTTTAGACTAATATTCATTATATTTTGTGTGCAATGTTTTCACTCCCAAGCAAGACTGTCGACCGATTTTAGTCAGGTAATCAATCTTTAATTTGCAGATTAATTTCCATGGATGGCTGCCACATTCCAAACTTTCAAGTACCGGTAGGCCTACCTGTTACTTGCAAAGTCTTCATATAGTGAGGAGATTGTCAACAATCAGTGCAGTGTATGCTATACCAGTTACACTGTGAAGTTATTGTCTACCAGGCTACCCAAAAGTCACAAAATACTAGCAATCTTACAAATTCTAAAATTTATATGATTCTAAAAAAATCTGCAATCGACTACGGGCACTCTTCGTTGTGTAACATTGTATGACGTGAATAAAAAAATAAGAGATTGTATTGAAATGAGTTCAACATTTTAATCAGTTAATGTAGGCCTAAAAGTTAATTACAACCGCGGTAGGCCTAAATGTTTGTGTCTACATCAACCTTACTTAGGTTAGGTAGGCTATCGTAGGCCTACTTATTAATTATGAGCTCAATAGCTCCAATTGTTTTCTTTTTTGCTTAGAAGCCCAGCTGGAAGCTCAATTGAAATAATAGGCATGCGAATTATATTAATTTGACTATGGATGAAATTGGTCTTGACACCGTTAGTAGCCCTAGCCCTAGGCCTAGGTAGGCTACCTAATTTTAAGAAATTGTTAAACAAATAATAAGCATTGGGTTGTGAAGGGATAGTAGGTCAGTGATTATTGATCAATTACCATCCGTGGTATTTAAATTTAAATCATTTAATAGACTTAAAAGTACTGGTTCCTTATCCCGTGCCTAATTTCAGGCTAACTGCACTAACATTGATTATTCACCTTTTTTATGCTGTTATGTAGGTCTAAGCTTGTGGCTTCAGGGTGTGCCTGGTTACTTTGCAAAGTTCAGAGATTTCTTTGTTGCACTCTACATACTCTTTTAGCCATTGGCCTGGTACGATCACGGTTGGTAAGATGGAGCATTGGAGCCCAACTATTAACAGTTACTATTAGGGAGGCCTAGTAAAATAAATGTAGGTCTACTCAGTAGTCAATAGGTAGGCTACCTGACTCAATTTCCCAGAAATATTTGCTTTTCACTTTCCAGCACCCTTTTGCTACTCTGATATTTTAGAAATTTGACAATTTAACCAAAACATGATAGTATTCAAATAATTCTGGGAAATTTAGGATAAACAAAAATTTATTTTATATGATTTGGCTAAGGTTTACTTGAAACAACTATTATATGACTAGGCCCTACCTTTTAATATTTAATATAGGGCCTAGGCCAACAACACAATTTTTAAAATGTACCAACATTTTTTTCTAAACTGTAAGCCTACACATACTTTACATTAGGCCTAGGCCTACCTATGTTTGTTTGGAACAAAAACGAAAATAACTATTGTAGGCCTACATTTGCAGGACAAATCGAAATCTTTATGTTTTTGGTTCTTTTTGCAGATAAGCATTTTTAAAATGCTCTTGGAAACTAACCAATAATAATTTGTAATAATTTGTGTTTGGAGCTAAAATAATGCCAATTTTTAGAATTGACACAGTCAATACATTTTAAATTAATCTGAAAAATTCTTTACAAAATACCACCGTCAAAATTTCCCAAAATATCTGGAGAGAGATTTAGAGGTTTTGATGTACATCATGCACGATTACAGCACGCTGCAGGATACGACTTGCATCGACAACACGTCCCGTCTACATTGGAAACATGTAGACATGTCCCTATGTATATCAATATTATAGGAGCTACCCCCCCCCCCCCCCCCAAGGTGAGTGTGAAATAGGTCTATGACAAACACATGGGCAAATAAGCTTATAAGGGAGCTATCGCCCAGTATAAAATTGATTGACTATGACTACCAATAGATCATGTTTTGTTTTGCCATTTTGGAATGTTATTTGAAGGTCAATTGATGGTTAATTGCTAGTGGCTATATCAATTGAATAAATCAATTGACCACCAATTGGCTGACAACTAACTTTTGGAACACTTGTCAATTGGCTAGTGTCAATTGGTGGTATACTTGCCAATTGGTATACTTGCCAATTGACCAATTGATATCATTTGGTCAATTGGTGTTCCAAAAGTTAGTTGTCGGCCAATTGGAGGTCAATCGATTTTTTTAATTGATCTTCAAATGATTTTTTTGCTTGGGACACGAAGCCCAAACTCCCAACGACAATATAGCTCGCCATGCGCCCCTCTAACCGTAAATCAGGGCTAGTTTGATTCTAGAGGACCCGGAATTTATCGGCGCCTATGGCCCCACATAATGTAAAAGTAAAACCCACTTTTAAATCGAAATCTTGGCTCACTTCTACACATTTGCCTTCTCTAGGCCTACATATACAGGGATTAAGTTGAGAATCGCAATTGCCATTGGGCTTTGACACAAGACCATTTACTGCAATGGAGGCCTTTGCCCTTTTCGAACTACTAGGCTTAGGCTGTATATCGCATTCCTTCTGACATTGGTACTACTACCTACTTAGGTCATATCGGGAATGTAAAATTTGGTCTGCCGCCTGCTACACTGCGGCCTGCTTGAGACATCACTGCCATTGTTGGTAGAACTAAAGCAGTTGCTAGTTTGTACCCTACAATTCGAAAATATGTCTCAGCAGATACGCCCTGAGTAGGCCTAAACCCTATTTAATACAATGGTTCATTTACCTTGAAGGGATCTTTTGTGTCCAACAACAGCTTGTGCTTCAGGATCACACTCAACACACAAAACACAAACAATATCACAAGTTCACAACACTTAACTCGAAGAAAACACAACGAACCTTCCCAGACTGACTTCCCTTTGTGACTGTAGCTTTCGCCCGACAAATACGCAGTAGGCAGAACGCAGGTGTTCAACCCTTTGTTTCGAGCGCTGTCTGTCGGTGCTGTGGCGTAATCTGGAAGCTTGTGAAGTTAAGAAACGTCGAGCGTGGCCAAGGAGTACGGTGCGGGTGGCCAGTATTTTTCTGGCACCCACTTGTTTTGAAATTGACCAATCACAGCCTCGCACTTGGATGTGACGTAGCGATTCGCGACCGCCAATTGGAACGCCGCGTTTTTGTTCGAAATTAATTCAAACGCTCTGGCGGGCGGTGCCGTCCTTGCAATATTATTGTATTGTTCATTGAATAATAGTCTCGCCAATTTGTGGAATTTATTGCAGATTCTTGATATTTCCGTATATATATCTAAATCAGGCATACTCTAGCAAATACAAACGTCGCCTTAAGGTAAAAGTGAACAAGAACAAACCTGAAATCATGACTGACGAAGACAAACGCGATTTTTCGCTTTTACAGGTAAGTTAAAAAATTATTGGCCTATGGAAATAGAATTGTTCATGCCTTTACTGGTGCTACAGAAGAGAATTGTGGCTGAATTATCTAGGTCTACCCAATTATGCTTTGTTGTGTAGCTATAGGCGTACTGAATGCTACGAATTTGATACCTAGACTAGAAGGTAGGCCTACCTACCATGACTGATACTCATTCTCTTCATTTTCCCTTCGCCCTACTATAGGCCTAGCTAGCATCATTGTTGCTGAATAGCTCATGCATCACACGATGATAGCCTAGGTCGTCTGAAGAAATTGGTATAACTATGCCTAAAGAAGGGCCTACATTTAGACTATCTAGGCCGCACTCCAGTCTATGACTTCCATATAGGCCTACCTTGTGTTGTGTTATTGTTAACGAATAACCCATGCATCACACGATGATAAGTCCTGTGAAAATTTGTCTAGCTAGAGAATATATTTCTCTAGGCAGGGAAGATTCGTTCTGTATAGGCCCTACCCCACTCTATGGGCTAGGCTACACATAGGCTATAGGAGCATAAACAGTTAAGTAGGCCTACTTTTCTTTGCAA
>JAMZAV010005853.1:0-41147 GCA_024449915.1 Sweltsa coloradensis
CATTTAGAATGTCAGTTCGGTACGAATATGTAATTTTCTTTGATCGATAAGAGGGTAGTAGATGGAAATTACATTATAACCAAGTCCGTACCAGACAACGGAAAGTCAACACGCAGCTTTTTTGGCTCAAGATAGCGGTCGAATGGAGGCTCCGATCGAGTTGAAATTTTGACCCATCCGCAAGCTTCGTTCCGATTGAATGCATTAGTTTTGTGGCAAAATAGTTCAAAAAAGTTATAAAAGTTACATTTTAAAGTTAACTAAAATGTTTTTTTAAAAAAACTAAACCGGCGACAAAATCTGAGATAGACAAAATTATTTAGATGATCGTCGGTAACGATATGGTAAATTTATTTTGATCCGATAAGTAGTGTAGATAGCCAAATTACATTTTAAACAAAAGCACCGTTACCATTGGGCAACTGAAAAAAGACGCACCGAGAATGTCTGGTCACTATGCCACTGCCACCTAGGACGTAATCAAGAGTTAAAATAGTTTTCCCAAAGAAATGAGTCAAGTCCTCTAGATGGCGGTGGATTTTATCCATTCTTCCTATTTTACAAATTTTCAAGCTAAATCGGTCAGACCTTAAAGACCTTTTGGTGTGAACATTATCGGGAACGCGTTACTCGGGTCGGGTTGCACGTACCGTGTGCTCGCTCAACAACGCGACGGTACTTTAGCGTTTTCTATTTAGTATATTTATATATCACAAACAGGTCCCCCAATTACCTGTGATTACAAACGTCACGCTGTGGTAGCTAGGAAAAACGACGAAGAGCGTTGTTAGATTAGTTGATGGGACCATATTGTGTTGAGGTACATGGGAACATTTGCATTGAGATCCATTGATATATTAGTATAATAGATAGGTTTCGATCGGGTGGTATAAACGGGAGCCCCGTCAACTGTTAAGGGACCGTTTACTAACAAATATAAAAAATAATAGTTTTGTATGATGCCGCTGGTAGGTTACACATCAGATTTAACCGCTGTGTCATCTTCCAGTGTCTAATGAGGCAGTTTGCAGATAGGACAATTATTGTTAAGAGATGTCCCGAGGGGCTGTTTAAGTGGACTCAATCCCTTGCATTCGCCATTTCGGGAATGGAGGAAAACCTGGGAAAAAACCTTCAGTCAGGATTACGGTCTCGACGGGATTCTATCTCTGCGGACCTCCCGATCAGAGCTCGCGCGCTTACCGAGCTCGAGCCAACAATATAGGCAAGAAAGGACACATCTTGCTAGATAGGGCGGGAAAGGAATGTTCCTGTAGCCCTACTCACAAATGGATCGCTCACTCGGCTAACAACGACTATTCTGGTTAATTAAATTATTGTTTAACAGGAATGCAAAGTGTTAATTAATTTACAACCATTGTTGTCTCTGTTGTCCTAGACGAAAGCCTCCGAGTTCCCGATGATAATTCGAAAACGAGTGGACGAAGGAAATGAAATAAAGTCGAATCTGACCAAAAAGGTACTTGAAAATAATACTAGGAAAAACGCTCAGTTGGACGCGTTGGTTGAGCGAAGCACCGGTTCCGTGCAACATGACCCACAGTACGACATTCCATAAGGACCCACCACACAGTGTAGGTCTAAACTGGATATTGACATTGCACACTATATACTATTCCAACACTTTGCATTGTACTAATTCACGGTCATGCATTCTAAAGTGTATCTTTGTATCTTCCACTGCCCCTTCATTTTAACATCATTTTTCGAAATTATGATTACCAATAAGTCTTAGGTGTTGACCCGATTTAGCTGAAAATTTGGGAAAAAATAGGAGAAGAATGTTGTACTTATTGACATGCAAAATTTCATAACGATCGGAACATTTTAATTTTTTAATTATTATTTTTTTTTTTTCTTATAACCAACGATCGGATTTTGTTCAAAAACTATACAACAACCCGCATAGGTTAAGTGTGTATATGTGTGCAAAATTTCAGGTCGATCAGAGAAACGGTGCGACCTGTATCGAAGCAGTAACAGAAAAAAAAAACAAAAAAAAAACCCAGATATTTGAGCCATAAGAGTCAAGTGGAGACGCTCGCTCAATAAAACACATTTTTGTACTAACGTCGACTGTAGGCAAACATGAGTTTAATAACTATGACTATGAGACCCTCTTCTGGTGAAATTGATTACAAGCGTATTCTTGTACTTGGGAAACAACGAAATGTGCAGTGTCTGTTTAAGGTGTCTCTTTTAAGTTAAAATTTGACCAAATCGTAATGGTTTCGTGCCTCAGCGTGATAATTAGCAATGGCTCGACCGAAAATTATGCCAGTTTTGAGAAGTTAGATAATTGTATAATGTCTGGCAAAGTATTGATCAGAAGGTACTTTTGCCCCCCAGTTTCCGCATAAAAAAAAAAAAAAAAAAAAATACGTAAAAATTGGAAAATTTGCGGTTATTTCTTGATTTTTTTGGTGGAAAATGGGGGGAAAAAAAGTACATTCTGATCAATACGTTGGCAAACATTATACAATTAATCTAACTTCTCCCAAAATTATTAAATTTTCGGTCGAGCCATTTTCCGTGACTACCGGAGCACGGAAGGTCTGCAAAGCTGTTGAAAACTGTGATTCTCGCTCGACCTGTGGCGCTGCTCTGCCAGTTTTATGTTTTCAAGTCAGGTCTAGGTCGTGGTTTAAACAATCCCAGCAGAGAGGACATTATCATTATGTACAGGTCATTATTGTTCAGTGTATTATTGTAAAGGATGTTTTAAAACGAGGTAATGGCACAAAATACTGTTATATTATTATAATTTCTGGTACTTTTGAGTTGAGCTGATGCTTTACTATCTCTTTGAATGTAATTGGACATGATAATGATTTATCAAGATCAGAACAATTCAAAAATTTCCCTATCTTACCCGGATATTAGATCTAATTACCGGTATTTATTTATAGAGTCTGACGCTTCGGACTCTGTGTCGCAGCCGCCGGCACCAGTCCCGATCATTAAGGAAGGTAATTTTATGTTCCAGAATTATTTTATCTCATTCATAATATAAGATGCCATTCATGGTGGTCAAAGTAGTGCCTAAGTATGGATAAAGCCTTTATGGAACCAAAGGGGGACGCTGGTTTCCATGCCACTATAAGTAAAAATGTACGTAAGCCTACTCTCCATTCCACAATATCCACGCATCGTCTTGAATTGCATTGGATCATCTACTTAACACCACAAACATCTACCACTAAGACGTCTACGAACTGGAATATATTTTGTATATAAACTAGCTGAGTTTATTTATGATTAGAAAATATAGTTTTTTCTTAGCCTAGCGTTTGCTAATCCGTTCTGGTGGGTAGACTATGTTTGACGACGTTGGTGGTGGTGAAGGTGAAAATAAAAAATATGTAAGGAAAATAATATTAATATAATATGTAATAATATACTAAATAATAAAATAATATAAATGTGTTTATTGTAATATGGATGACCGTAAATATCACGCCCACAGTATTTTCAAGAAAGGGTCCGTGAAATGGAAACATAGTTTCCGAAACGTTGGGGAGTAAAAGTTATTTTCTACAATTCTGTGAGTGATATTTACCGTAAAGATAGTTAAAAACATTTTAAACCATGAGGATCACGAAAGCTTAAGAAAAACATATATATAAAAAGTGAGCATATTAGGTGTTGCAATTTGTACAATATGTGTTACGAACACGGGAATTTTATTCAAATCTATTAAAATTTACTCATTTTCAATCGCTATTCTTGTGACTCAATGCTTATTCTTTCATGTCACATTGATTGTGAATGGCCACAGATGTTGAATCCTCAGTAGAGAGTGTGAAATAGTCTTAAAAAACTATTGAAGATACAAAATAAATACAATTAAAATCTGATGTTAAAATTAAAACAATATGACAGAATGCACAAACCCATTATTATCGTTTATGGATTATGAAAAAAAAATCTTGCCTGAATAGTAATTCAGTAGTTATTACGTGATGCAAAGAACGAATTCATTTGCCCTTAAACACAATTTAAATTGATTTTGGTGGTGGGGAAGCTTTATCCAGGGCTGCAATGCATGCACTCTTTAGATGCTATTATTATAGCATATACATGATTGAGACAGCTCATTATTTTGTGGAAAACACCTCTCACTCGAGGTAGGTAGCGAGTAATGAACGGACAATTTTGACCCTTGCCTTGTTTGTCGCTGCCACTAGGGTTCCCACTTCGCCAGACGTCCCGAATTTTTGGTATTTGTGTACCGCGTTCCCGATTGGTTTTGTGTCAGGACGTAGGCTGTCCCGATTTTATTTAAATATTGCAACTATATCATTATTACACAACGATTTACCGTTTTCTGAACCAATTTACAACTTTTTTGGGACAATAAAACATTATTTATTATTGTGTTTTCCCAACAAGTGTGACTATGATTATTATCAAGTATACGATCAGAAGTAATTACTGATTTTTAGTGTGAATGATAAAATAGTAATTTTAATCGACGTAAAAAAAGGAAAATATGTGCATTTTGAAAAGCAAAATTAAGCCTCCCCCCCCCCACCCCCCCCGTCGAGATTTTCTAGAATTGTAAATGGACATATGGGCAATTCCGTTTGGCAACCATACGGTTGCAATCCGCTCAGCAGCTCTGCTGGCCGCTTATCTGTGTCGTATCGATGACTCATGGAGTCATTACTACTATTTACCACGTCCACCCCCCCCCCGCCTCCCGACGAAGGGTCACTGTGTTAAGGTTATCGTGCCTACTGACCGTGGCGGAAATAGGCGACCGCAGTTGCTGGGCGAGCCGTACAGCCCGTTAGGGGCCCCCGTAAAAAAAAAATATGTTAAAAAAAAAACAACTGTTGTTTAACCATGTTTGGAAAAAATTTGGATTTGTTTTCGTTGCTATAAAATTGACGTTTTGGAATCTTGCGGTTTTGTTTGAAGGGCAAATCTAGCGGATATTAGGAATTTTAGTTGTCCACAACACACAACACACACAAAAACTACCATTTTTGGTATTGCATTTAGGCACAAAACTTTTTCTAAAATGCACAAACTCACTCTACAAACCTCATTTTCATCATTTTCGACTGCGGCGATACTCGTTGGGGCTTTGCCCCCCAAAACCCCGTACTTAGGTCCCTACATAATTAAGCCCTACCCCAGGGATGAAGGAAAAGCTGAAACAACACTAAACGTATGTGAGTACTCAGGTAGGGGGGGCCCCCATAGAAATTTGTGGGCGAGCCCATGAAACGACGTTCCGCCCTTCCTCTGACGAGTCTTTTCATCTGTCCTCGGACTCACGTTTATGCACATGCATGCAGTATTTTCTTAAATTTTCTCCAATTTTTTTAGTAATTAAAGAACATCATAATTTGCGCGAAAAAATATTGCCATTACGCGCCAAATAACTAGGGTTTAAAAGCGGAATTGAAAACAAGCGAATTTCTTTATTTCGTTGTGAACAATATGTGCAGCGACTTTAGTGTAATTTCACCAGCGATTCAACGGCTTCCTTATCCTCTTCTTCTTAATCTACATCCTTTATTTAGTTATTTATTATTTATTTAAGTCCTATCCTATTCAGTTATAAAAAAACTTTATTTACAAAGGAGGACAGCTAAATAAATCTAATTACATAGATGCAGAAACAACAATAAAATACAATTTCGTAAATATTTGGAAAAATAGTAGCACTACAACAACAATGCCATTAAACACAAACAATTTGGTAACAAATAAAAATGGATATATGAATTAATGATCTGAATCAATATAAAAAAGGGTTATGCAAGGTTATCGTTGCACCTAATAAAACAGTGCAATAATCTCGAGGATATAGAGGATCACTATTATAACATGTACATGATGATGTGTATAGAAAAAGATCACAGCTTTGTGCCAAAAAAGGTACATGACACCTCGCTGCTGATCTTACAACTTGGCGTCTGGTTGCGAGAAGCTTCCTTAGCGCTGCCAAAAAACTAACGATAATCATGTTCCACGCGCCCAGGCGTGTATGTCTTGGAGTGTTCGCTATCATCGGATCGGATGACCAACCCCTATTTTATTTCTATATTTATCTTGTTTTAGAATAATGTTAAGTTTTATTTGTTCAAACCACAGTTTTTTTTTTTTTTTAAAGTCGAAAAATACTTAAAATTTTTAAAACAATAACAGAATCAAGACCAAAAATCATATTTTAATTTAATCAATTAATTATTAGTTTAGTTCTAGCGGCCCCAACGTCACGGTTTACGCATTCCATGTTCAAGTTTTAAATGGGTAACAGAGTACTTTTGCTACCTGATCCATGATTCAATTCGCTCTTCAACGTCCTCTCCTGCAATAAATCGTCCAACATTTTATATAAACTAGGAAAATGCTCAGTTGGACGCGTTGTTGAGCGAGCAACCGGTACGTGCGACATGACCCGAGTACAACATTCACGATAAGGCCCACCACACAGTGTAGGCCTAACGGATATTGAATTGTTACACTATATACATTCCAACATCTTTGCAGTGTTACTAAGTCAGTCATGCCTTCTAGGTTAGTGTTACGTAAAGGCGACCGGTTGACCCATCTTGGGCTTCGACTGGGCGATGTTATTTTCCATTGTTTCACTCAACATGATTGTGGCAACTGCCTTGGCTACGGAATGGTGCGTGCTTCTACAAGGCCGTGTTTTTAGAAAATTTGTGATATCCTCGTATTAATATTACATAAAATTCTATCATTTTACTAAATAAATGAAACGAATGAATTAATTTATTGGTACCATGTGAATTACAGGAAATTCTCGGCTAGTGGGCACATAATTCCATGTTTTCAATGATATAATGTGAAATTAACCGCCGCTTCCTCAAAGGACCTGCCACGACCGGAATAAAACTCTAGGCTTCTTGGTCTCGACCACAACAATCGAAAACAAATAAACCGGGGGGGGCCCATCGCATACGTTCCTTGCAAATCTGATCTATCCATTGTGCAAATTGTGTTATTACATTTCATTGCGCCTAACTGGTCGTTCTGATCGTTCTTTGCGGAAAACAACCTAAAGGTGTATCTTGTATATCACTGCCTTCCTTCATTTTGGAACATAATTTTTCGAATTATGATTACCAATAAGTCTTTAAGGTCTTGACCGATTAGTGAAAATTTGGAAAATAGGAGAGATAGCTGTACTTATTGACCCTGCAAAATTTCATAACGATTCGGTACATTTTTTTTTTATTATTATTATTTTTTTATAACCAACGATCGGATTTTGTTCAAAAACTATACAGCAACCCGCCTAGGTGGTATGTAATGTGTGCAAAATTTTCAGGGCGATCAGAGAAACGGTGCGACCTGTACAGAAGTAGTAACAGAAAAAAAACAAAAAAAAAATAAACATACATTCGCAGCCATAAGAGGTCAAGTGGAGACGATGCTACGCTCGTTCAATTAATTCGTATATTCATATTTTGATCTACCAAATCTGACATGACAAAAATTTGCAATGCGGGAGACTTGAATTTAAAGCAGACCAAACAAACCACTGTCGGCACCCCGAAGCCAGCAAGGAGTAGTACCTCAGAACTATCCGACAAGACAATCACTATATTGAGATAGAAAAGTTACTCAGGAGGAAACTTCATGCCAATAGTTTAAAAAAGTAATTATTCAAATTAATTTATAATTTTATGTATATTATTTATTTTATTTATTATTATTAAAGTCTATCCTTTTCAGTTAGAAAAAACTGATATACAAAGGAGGGACAAAACTAACATAATCTAATTCATAGATGCAGAACTACAATAAATACATTTAAGTACATATTTGAAAATATTAGCATACAACAACAATGCATTTAAACACAAACAATTTGTTAACAAATGAAGATATATAAAATGATATTAATTAATGAATCAAATATAAAAAAGGGTGAGGAACGAAGAAAAGGAAAAAAAAAAAGGAAAAAAAAAGAAAAAAAGAAAGAGGGAAAAAAAAATAAAAAGAAAAAACAAAAAGAATCCTTATTTGACTGTACTGTATGGAAGTGATTTTAATACATGATTACCTTTGATTGAACCAGGCGCGTAGGAATGATTTTGAAAGTTGGGGGTGGGGTGGGGGGAAATACTAGCAGATTTTGTGGGCCGGAAGCTGAGGGTCTAGGGAGGGCCCTTTCGCCAAGGCGAAACAATATTCATAATTTACAGTTATTTTATCAGTTTTAACTGCACGAGTTTTACAGCAACTACTGTGATTCTAAAAACTAAAATAAGAACGTGAAGTGGACCCATTTCAGTAAATTTCAATCTAATTTTGATGTAATGACGAAGCAATACAGGCAAAACATCATTCGTTTTACCAAGGTGACTTGGTCGAATTTAAAAAAAAGTAAAAAAAAAAAAGGCGTATGTGCAATTTACAAGGAAATCCTGGGATTAATATTTACTGACGTTGTATTGCCCCTGCCTCGCCCCCCCCCCCACCCCGGTTTCTACGCCACTGATTGAACTACACCGACCATAGAGATACCATTCTTACTAAGGTCACCCCCATGTCGATTCAAGGCAATTGAAACGAGCCAAGATGTCTTCTGTGTGTGGCACCAAGCAGCGCGGAATTCAAACTGTTGTAGTTTTTCGTACTAACGTATATTTATCGGCTTGGATACTGATTTTTTAATGGTAAATCATATAATTTAGGAACGAATGGAAACATTGTAATGAGTTGTTATAGTCATTACTCATTAAGGCACTGGTAACAAAGATACACTATGCAAACAATAACTCCCCCCACCCACCCATAGGGCTAGGCATGTCTGTAATTTTTAGCGCTAAATGTATGGACAGTGCGAACAAACGCGGATCAACGCCAGAATCAACAAGGCCGATTTAGAACAACTTTGAATTTCTATGTACCTCGTTCAATAGGACGGCTCCAAAGTCACGCGTCACAACATTCGAAGCCTAAGAACAGATGGACTTGAGTCCTATCTGTCATAACGGGAAACGAACCCTGGACCTTATGCATTTGAAGAGAGACGCTAACCACACGACAACGGAGCAACACTATACCATTGTGGAGATTTGTATTATGTTCTTATATCTTGAAAACATTTGCAAAATTACATTTGGTTTTTTTATTTTCAATTTCATCAATCGGGAAACACTCCCGTAGGTTAATAAAATTTTTGTAAAATCATCTACAATGCACCAAACAATCCAGTTGGTTCAGGAAGTAAAAATCAATTTTTTTTCACTTTTTTCAAAATTCGATGCTCCCGTCCCAGCTTAGGGGTAAGCACTCGACCTACAATCGGGAGAGCACTGGGTTCGATACCCGCTATGATGGATTTTGTAATTTCTGGATTGATCTACATAAATGTTTTTTAAATTATTTATATCTGACAAAGTTCATTAAGTATGTAAAGTTATTATTTTAATTTCTTCAGCGATTTTTTTGATCTGCTTATAGTATTCGAATTTTACTATTTTATGATCGTTGGGGGGGAGGGAAAAGTTATTTTATCATAGTGTAACTTTGCTTACAGGTGCCTGTAATGACAACAAACAAAGCACATTACAAATTTTCATTAAAAAAATTATAATGATTCGACGTTAAAAAGATCAGTATCCAAGCCGATTAATATACTGTTCAGTACGTAAAAACTACAAACCGCCAGTTGAAATTCCCGCATGCCATGCCACACTAAGAAGACATTTATGCTCGTTCAAATGCCGAGGCAGCCCGAAATGCGCGGCGGATGGGAGTAGGGACTCTAGGTACTAACAGGCATGGTATCTTTATGTACCGTCCATATCTTTGTAGTAATACTAGGCTCGGCACAGAGAACTTATCGTTTATGAAAATGGCTACATTACAAACCTCATTTTGGATACATTAGTACATTATATGTGTTTAAATAAAGTTACTATAATTTAGTGGAAGGAAGATATGAAGACGTATAGCAAATACAACAACCGCGAAGGATTTATGTTTAAGATTCACTCCGGAACTTCGTACACGAGTTCTACCGCATTGAGCTATAGTGTACAGCATTCTAAAAACACTGCTCTCGACGTGACTCATATCGCTTGCCGACGCTACCATTGCTCAGAAATGTTGATTGGCATTATTGTTAAGTCCAGCCTTTTGCAAGCAGGAGATTGTAAATAAAAGGCATGCTGCGTTCTCTCTACGTAAATCCCCACGGGCTCTTAAAACAGCACTCTAAGGGGATATTTCACTGAAATTTTTTTTAAACCATACTTTTGAAATTTTGTGATTAACTTTTATATTAATTGAAAGTAATAATTATGCAAAAAAATGTTTCTTTGTTATTTCCAAACAATGGGCCCATTTTAATTGTGAAGCAGCGTTTTGCCTTAAAAAATGCCTAAGGTTTCCACGTTTTAATTTTTTCTGAAGGAAAGGTGTTTTGTGATTAAATTTACAATACATCTTAACTATTTTTACCAAAGGGATTTCATCATTTTATTTTGTATTTTTTCTCCTTTGTTACATTGGTGGAAAATGTAAGTTTTTTGTTACAAATCTATATTTCACATATTTTAATTAAAAAATATAAATCTCATCAAAAAAAGTGTCTGGTATAAATTTGTCAGAATAAGACTTGTGAGCATATTGAAAAAGAACTTATCCTTTTATCTTAAAAACTGTAGAAGAAGTAGGGAAAAGAGTTGGCAAATGTGCTAGAATGAAAGTTCCCAGATAATAGAATTTAAGAGGGGATGAGGGCTAGACGGAGGCGAGTTTAAGTGCTCGCTTCTGGATTTTGGGGTAAACGGTTTATCACACCATTATCAAAATTTCACACTAACGTTACAAAGAATAACTTATGTTATCCATTATTACGTATTCCTTAAATAATTAATATTTTGAATTAAAATTTAGTGAAATCACCAAAATTTACTCAATTTTGGTCAATTTATTATCAATTAAATTTATATTCAAAGTGTACAGATTTTTTTTTAAAAACTCAATTTGCATAATGGATATCAACGTTTAAATCAATGGAACGCGCAGGTAAATGTGGTTTTATCGTAAGATAAAACGGTTGGTGGGAATTGCCAGAATTGTTAATCCAGTTTGGATTTCCCATTTTTTCAGTTTGGACTATGTCTCGCAATGGATCGTTAAGGCTGATTTTGTGTGTGCAACCAATTCAAGAATCAATATAAAAGTACTTTATTAACATCCATTCAAAATTTGGTAATTATATTACCAACCGTTCAGCAGAAATCATCAACACCTGTTTGCGCGCATTTGAGTTGGGCCAAGCTCAGCGTACCTTCTTAAGGCTTGTAGAAAACCATGGTAACCGGAATAACAACTGGTATGAATTTTGTTTTTGTAATAAGTGTTTTTAACTTTTTGGATGAGCAAAGTGAAGATTCCATTTCACTACACTGGAGAAAAAAATCCAGATTTTTTTTTGTATTTTTGTCTGTTTGTTAACACGATTCCGGCTAAACTGATACTCCAATTGACGACTTGAAATGTACCCGCCTCCTGACGTCACGAGGCAACATGGCGGAATTAGTTGGTATAAAACCTCATTTCGCAAGTTGACGCCTGCTTCACGGCGCAACACTTATCACGCTCTAACTTTATTCTATTCATTATTGGACAGTATTTAAATGAATAATATTTAGCAAATATATCATTCTTTGTAATAGCGATTATTTCGTTTTTTTTGACACAGTCGTTAGCTTGTTATAACAATGTACGCATCATACATGTGAAAATTATCAATGACTAAAGTTTTCTCAATAATTTATTTGACAAAAAACTACTGATCGGATTTCGACAAGACCTCTTTAAAATTATGCATCAGACTGTTTAGACAAGAAATAAACTAACTTTCTAGATAGAAAGTGCACTGAACGAAACTTTGTAGCATAGAGTGATATGCAGGGTATGTGTTTTTATCTAAAATACGCAATCTTGACGTGCGGATGAGCCGTGAAAAAGTGCACGCTGCATATTACTCTATGCTGTGAATTTTTGTTCAGTGCACTTTCTATCTAGAAAGTTAGTATATTTTTTGTCTAAACAGTCTGATGCATTTTTACAAAGAATTCTTGTCGAAATCCGATCAGTAGTTTTTTGTCGAATTAATTAATGAGAAAACTTAAGTCATTGATAATTTTCACTTGTGTGATGCGTACATTGTTATAACAAGCTAACGACTTTGTCAAAAAAATCAAAATAATCGCTATTACAAGGAATGATATGTTTGCTAAATATTATTCATGGATGAGCGTAGCGAGCGAAGCGAAGATTCCATTTCACTACACTGGAGAAAAAAATCCGGAATGTTTTTCTTTCTTTTTTTTCTGTTTGTATTATTGTGTGTTTGTTAACACGATTCCGGCTAAACCGATACTCCAATTGTGATGAAATTTTATGGAGGCCTTCGAAATCTCTGAACTTAGAACTGCCACGTTTTTGAGCGCAATCGAAAAAAATTTTCTCATGAAAATCGCAATTTTACGATTTTTTTCGATTTTTAAAAAATTCCTTCGACTTATAACACCTACATGCTTAATCCGATTTTAATGATTTTTTCATAGAACCTTAATTTCATGAATTAAGATATTCTTGTGAAATTTGAGCGCAATCAAAAAATTATTTCTCATGTAAATCGAAATTTTACAGTTTTTTTTCTTTTTTAAAACAATTCATTGACTTATAACACCTACATGCTTTATCATATTGTGATGGTTTTTTCACAGAACCTTAATTTTATGAATTAATATATTCGTGTAAAATTTGAGCGCAATCGAATAATTATTTCTTATGAAAATTGCAATTTTACAATTTTTTCCTTTTTTTAAAATTACGATTAATAAAAAAATAAAGTAAATTTTTAATTTAATTTAATTTAATTTTTAAAAATCTTCGACTTAGTAATAATTTTTTCACAGAACAACAGAAAATCCGCATAACACATGGCAGCTCAATGCACCAATTATGCTCATCCAACAACGCGGCGGGACTTAAGCGTTTTCCTAGTTTAAGTATTGTCCAAATAATGAATAGAATAAAAGTTAGAGTGTGATAAGTGATGCGCCGTTCAGCAGGCGCCAACTTGCGAAATGAGGATTTATGCCCAATACTAGTTACGTGACGTATCGATCGTTTTAAGCTCCGCCCATTTCGAGTCGTCAATTGCAATGAAATTTTCTGGAGGCCTTCGAAATCTCTGAACTTAGAACTGCCACGTTTTTGAGCGCAATCATAATATTATTTCTCATGAAAATAGCAATTTTACGATTTTTTCGATTTTTTAAACATTTTCTTCGACTTATAACACCTACATGCTTCATCCAATTGTAATGACATTTTCACAGAACCTTTAATTTACAAATTCATATATTCTTTTGAAATTTGAATGCAATCGAAATATTATTTCTCATGAAAATCGCAGTTTTACGATTTTTTTCGATTTTCAAACAATTTCTTCGACTTATAACACCTACGTGCATTATCCGATTGTAATGATTTTTTCACAGAACCTTAATTTTATGAATTTATATATTGGTGTAAAATTTGAGCGCAGTCGAAATATTATTTTCATGAAAATCGCAATTTTACGTTTTTTTATTTTTATTTAAAATTACGATTTTTTTCGTTTTTAGAAAATGTCTTCGACTAAGTAATGATTTTTTTACAGAACAACAGAAAATTTTCATAACACATGGCAGCTCAATGCACCAATTACGCTCATCCAACAACGGGCCTGAAAAAGTGTTTGCGAAGCTTCCTAGTATTTAAAAAATTATAGAACATGTTTTGAAATGCACACAATAGTATGGAAAACACAGCCAGTACAAAATACATGTTAAATTGAAAGGTTAACTCAATCTCCCAGTGGATTGTTGGGGAACCTTGAGCGTGCAAGATTCAATACACCTTTGGTCACTGCATGCATGCATTCACTGCCTGATAAATAAAACAATATTAAAAAATTCTCCGAGAACAAAATCATTGTCGTTAGGTTAAACGTATTTGATTTCAGTATGAACTCAGCAATTTAGCAATTTGTCTGATTTTTAAAGTACACACACACACACACACATGTTTGTTTTGGGTACAACATTAGATCTGTAGAATCTCACATGCAATCCGAGACACGCCAAACTAATAACTTTAGAACAAAAAGGAAAACAGTTTTCTGATGAAATGGCATACGTAGATCACGATTATCATAATGGTTTTTTGATTGGACGCTGTTGTGTGAGTCGATTTTCACCATCAGTTCGAGATCAGTGAATTTTCCAATACTAAGCGAGATCAGGTAACTACACACCGTTAATTCGAGATCTTCACACATAACGGTCATTTCGTAATAAACAGACACTACGAGATCATAATACACAGCCGTTATAGCACGTCTCGTGCGTTATTAGAGATCACTTCACACATATAACCGTCATTTCATATTGACTACACATCACGAGATCATTCGTCATTTTACGCGTTATTTACATTTTCGGTGCTTTTCCAATCTAGTTCTACGTTTGTAAACCAATCACCGAAGTATAAATCGGGTTTGGAAATAAACAGACTGTTTTGACTTTAGCTTACAAAAAATTACTGTCGATTCGATATAGAAACATTTGCCAGTAAATCGGCCATTAATCGATAATCGTTCATTCATTTCCTACTTTTAACAATATATTCGATATGCCAGTAAATCGGCCAAAAATCGATAATCGTTCATTCATTTACATGTACTTCTCCTTAAAATACCAATCGCAGTGCAATCCACTTGGAACCAATCGATCTGTATTGATATTTCCCCAAGTCAATACCAAGGAAGGCTAATTAAGGGCTTATTTATTATAATATTTATGTTTTCCGCCGATTACCGATTAAATGATTAGTGGATATTCTATTTAGTCTCGATATAAGATTCTTAAACTTAATTTTTGTGATTGATTAACCTATTTCTCCCTTTCAAAAGATCTATCAAAGTTTCTTCGTACTAGTAACACTTCTAGTGATTGATTGATTGATGATTGATTCTTTACGTTGTACTTGTTTTAAAATGACATTATAAAACTAGGAATTGAAAGATCAAGTCGGTTATCGAACATCAACAAGAACATCGTACGCAAGCCTAGAAATATTCGATCTTTGACGCTTAGATAGTGTATAAGATACAAAATTCTTGACACTTAGTTTGAAGGTAAACACTTGAAAATTGCTTCTCCTGGATCGTCCACGATTGTCAGTGTGATATGAGATTCAACAATGGTCGTATAGATGGTTTTAGCTGAGCGTGCGCCGCCCAGTCCACATCTGCCCCTACCCTCTCTCCGATTTGGTTATTGTATTTCATGTTTACGAGCGACCCGGCCTCATAAGTCACAAATTGAATGGTTCATAAGTATTGAGGACAAAGAAAGAAAATAATCATGTTGTCTTTGTCATTAGAAAAAATATCATATTTTGATGTATGTTCGTTTATTCTTATAATTCCAAGGAAATCGGCACCGTGATTTTGATTAAATTAGAGGCAACCTTCGATTCTACACATAACAGAAGTCTTCAAAAATTCAGCTAAACTTGACGCACCCAAACTTTGGCCCTTCTTTTTGATCTCGATGTAGGTAAGACCTTGCTACGCCCCATGTTCTAGTCTTGTGGTTTGTCTACATGGTGAAGTCAAGCCGGATTTGTGTGTTTTGAATTTCAAAACCTTGAGGGGAAATTATGTTGATGATAATTTTAAATAATTACACGTGGTTAGATAGTGGTTTGCAAAGTTAGAGTGCGTTGAGAGTTTTTTAGTGTGAAGCTAAATTTTTGTAATTTTTTTAGTTTTTGAAAACTTGATTTCTGTTATATTTTTGTATTGTTTCTTATTTGAATGGTTTGATGTCAACATGTTTCTGTGGTGGCGTATATTGGAGTGTGTGTAAGTGCTTAAGGTCAGAAGTGTTTTTTTGTACAAATATTATATATAGACTAAGAGTTCGCGATGTATTGGATGACGATGCAGTTTTACGTACGTGGCAAGGTGTCAGTGACCGCTGGGCAACTGATTATGCCATGCTTGCACAGACTAACCTCTGATAAGAAAGTTCTTGGTACGTAATTCTGAAGAGTATATCTGCATGCAGTGCAGGCCCGAGATTAAAAGACCCTTAGGCTATCAGATACGCACTTTTGTGGGCTCAATTGTCCGAACAAGCCGAGAATGGGCTCAAAAAATTCGTAATTTTCCCCTGATTACATCAAGGCCAACCCGTAAAGCGAAATCGGTAGCTTTTAGATTTTACAGCCAAAAAACGGCAAATAAGGATAATATTTCTTACACAGATTACGAATTGGCCTATAACGTTGGCTATGGTGGAAACAAATGTGATATTTTAAGCTCAAACAGAAAACAATATCTGAAATTGAAAATAGTACTTTTTACCTTTTAGAGCGAAAAAGGGTAAAAGGTAAATATATATTATATGAAAATGAATACCAATTGTCCAATAACGCTGGGTAGAGTAGTAATAACTTCAATAATTCAAGACAATACAGAACATGTAATGAGTAAATCAAAATAATTATGTCGATTATAGTTTGGGAACCAAAAAACGGCAAAAAGGCACTATATCAAATAGAATACTAATTGCCCGAAAACGCTGCGATAGGTTGCAATAAATTTGTTAAATCAATACAAATTCAAATTAAATGTGGAAATCGATTTCAGTACCCTTTAACTTTGGGGGCCGGCAAAGGCAAAAAAGCATTTCGTCACACAGGACATGGACACTAAGGTAACAGTGATTTAGTTCCTTTTGAAAGAAAAAGTTAAAAAAGTTTGCTGGAGGCTTCCAAATAAAGGTTTTAAAAAAAGCCTTATACAGGCATACAATCAACAATTAACTAAAGTTACTTGACAATGATCGCCTACATTGTTTACAAAAAGCAAGTCTTGGGATCACTACATTTTTTCATTCTATTGTTAATTGGTCATACCGTAGCAATTTAATCGACTTTGATAAAATTATTATATTTTAACAAATGCAATGGAAATTGAAAAAGTAATGAGATCCCACACATAAAAACTTGTAAAAATACAGCCAAACCTTACAAACTCAAAAGAAATGAGATCTAAAAAAGGGCCAAGCTCATCTACCCTTCCACATTTGCGCATTCTTAATTTATAAACGTACAGTGTGGTGTCCCGTAATAACATCCTTGAAAAGCTTGGTAAAATAGAATTTGCATGACCATTACTTTTAAATTAATTAGAAAAAAATAACTTGGATGAACTATAACGTTTAAATTAATAATTGCAAATTCTATTTTGCCAAGCTTTTCACGGATGCTGTTACGGGGCACTGTACGTTTATGAATTAAGAATGCGCAAATGTGGAAGGGTAGATGAGCTTGGCCCTTTTGTTAGATCTCATTTCTTTCGAGTGTGTAAGGTTTGTCTGTCTTTTTACAAGTTTTTGTTATGTTTCTAGTTAATATAAACATTGTGCAAACTACTATTGTATAACACTCACGCATATTATCTAACGCTATTTTAGATGAAATTGCGACCTCTACTAGTGTGCCCTCTTATCCATTTTTGTGCTGAAAGTACTAAAAGCTACCAATTCATATTTCCCTTACATTTTTTATGATCTCGTATTAGCATTTGTGTTAGTGAATGGTTAAATCGGTCGTCTTAAAATCTTTACAAAATTTGCCTTTTTTGGTCGTTTTTTGCCTCTAAAAGCTATAAGCTACCGATTCCTATTTCGTATCTATTTTAATGTTCTCGTGATGGTATTAGCGTAAGCTCATTGTTAAATCGGGCTTTATCAAATCTATTTTACATGTTGCCTTTTTGGTCGTTTTTGGCCTCTAAAGGCTGAAAGTTACCGATTTGTATTTCATCTTTATTTTTTGTGATCTCGTGTGAGCATTAGCGTTAGAGTTTAGGTTTGTATGTCTTCTTTAAGTCTTTTTACACTTTGCCGTTTTTGACCGTTTTTTGCCCCTCAAAGCTAAAAGCTACCGATTTCGTTTTCCGGGTTGCCTTTTCTGTAATCAAGGGAAAATTACGAATTTTTTGAGCCCTCTCTCAGCTTGTTCGGACGATTGAGCCCATCTTCTCGAAAATGGGGACGTATCTGATCGTCTACCTGGCGCACTTGTTATGAGGGCTGAGGGGCTGGGGGAAGGGGGAGAGGTTAGGTTGGCGCTCAAGGGCACGCGCTCAGGATTCAGGTTTCGATTACTATTGTCACTACCAAATTTAGCAGGAATGTTATTGAAGAACATTAATTTTCTATGAATATCCAATAATAAGTTATCCTCAAATATCCACATAACATATTTGAAATTTTAAAATGTGCTCTGATAGCGACATGCGCTCATCCCTCGTTAACATCGTCCCAAAAATTCAATTTTTGGAGGCAAAATTTGGAGCTCGAAAAGTTAGAAATAATTCTTAGATTGTACCCAAAAACTTGTCACATTTAGGAGATTTCGAGGGTTGCCTGAAATTTTCATCAAGATCGCATAATATGCCGTTTGCCCGGTAGAGTGCGAACAAATTCTGACAAAAAATAAATAAAAAAATAAAACACCAGAGGTATTTTTCTCAGGGTAAGTGAAATTGATGTCTTCGCCGCGCAAATTAAAAACATTGATCTTATAAATCAATATTAATTGCACTCAATATTTACTTAGCCACAAATGGGTGTTGATCATGATTTGGTCTAAGCCAAATAAATGTCACAACTATGACTAGGCAGCTTCGCGAACGCTTTTTCAAGTCGCGTTGATGGATGAGCTTTTATGGTTGATTATTTTTGTCCTACAAGTACAATTTTATTAGATTTATTACTATGATGTTCTCAAAATCATAACATATCTAAGTTCCGTGATTTCGAATGTTCCCATAAAGTTACATTAAGATCGAAGTAGCCTTTTGCCTGGTCCCAGGTCAAATATCACGAAATAATCGTATTAAATATCGGAAAATCTTAAGTATGATAATCATGAGAAATATTTCTTTGATTCTACCCAAAACTAAAAAAAAATATTTTGTACCTTATACATCAATCAAATTAAATGCAGATGTTCCCGGGTACTCAACACATGACTTGCTCACTCGTCTAACAACGGTTTTGGTGTTTTCCTAGTCGAGTTGGCTAAGGCGCCTTCACACCCGGAATTTTGTAAACCTGAGTTCAAACAACGGTCTGGATAGATTTTTTTATTTCTGGATATTATAGAACATGTCTTGAAATGCATACAATACTATGGAAAACATAGCCAGTACGAAATAAGAATATAACTTTCAAGGTAGGTTTACTTAATCTCCGAGCGGAATTTTTGGGTAACCTTGAGCGTGCAACATTCGATACACCATGGTCACTGAATGCAAACATGATTTGTTAAAAATGATTTGTTCATAAACGAAAAACATTGTCGTTCAATTAAATGTGACATTCTCAGTCCATTTTCAATTGGTTTCTTATTGTGAGTTTATATCGTAACGGATTTTGCTCAAAATGTAAACGGCACCCTGAGAATTGGTACCGGATGTCTGTTTAAAATTTCAGCTCAATCTGTGTAACCGTTCGGCTGTTCTGGAGTGAACTCACAGACAAAAACACAGATCTTGTACCATTTGACTTGAATTGTAAGACTCAGTCGTCGCGCTCCATTGACTAATTTAATTTATTGAGTTTGTTGTTGTATTGTATGTAGGTCAACTGAAAATTAGTTATATAACTGAGTGGGTAGACTCTAAATACATTTTTTTTAGTAGGCCAATGTATAGTAGCGAATGGTCAGTCAGGATCGCCGGTCTCAACGGGATTCGAGCACGGGACCTCTCGAATCAGAGTCTCACCCTGGCGGTATAAAAGGATAAGGAATGCAACAAGGTCCAGGGCTCGATTCCCGCTCTAGGCAAAAGTATTTTAACTTCTGATTTGGACTTATGTCCATCAGTTCTTGGCATAGGAATGTGTAAACAGTATCTTTGGAGTCCTCCTAGCAACAATTGGCACATAATAAATTCTAAGTTTGTTCCAAATCAGCCTTGTTGATTCTGGTGATGTAAGCGGGTGGAACCGTGTCCAGTATGATTGATGATAGGTGTTTCATACTTAGATATGCCGGTCTCTAGGTTGTCATTGTTCGCTCGTCGATGGTGTCGGCACCTACAGGGTTGGCTTGGTCTGCTTTAAATTTAATGACTCCCCACTGAAAATTAGTTATGTGACTGTGTGGGTAGACTCCAAATACGATTTTTTTTAAATTTAATTTATTAACACATATTATAAATAAAACCTTACAGGCACTTACAACAAAATCACTTACAATTTATTGAGTTTGTTGTTGTATTGTGATTTGTGATGTAGGTTTTAGTAGGCCAATGTATTGTAGCAAATGGGCCAAAGTAAATTGATTGTACATTTAATTTTAAATGTTATGCGTTATGCCTTATGCGTTTGCACCACTTTATGTTATGCATGTTTGTTATCGTATAAAATCTCAATACTTTGTGACATGATTAACATTACATGCAAGTTCGTTCAGACGTAAACATTTTGGCATTTTGCACAGCGATAGTTTTTTTAATCGAATGCATGCTATTATTTTGCGACATAACAACGAAACTCATTTAATTTATGCAATGATAAATTGTTTCAAGAATAGGTACCAGTAAATTTATTTTTCTCACATTTGCATTTGAGAATCATTGCATTCAAAGAATGTTTTAAATATTATTTACAAATGCATTTTTGGTTTCCGTTGACCCGCTATGCCACATTTGAAGTTAATATTGACAATATACAGTGTTGTAAAAGTTACTTTTGTAAAGTAATTCAGTTACAGTTACAGTTACTTGCTTGTAAAAGTAATTCAGTTACAGTTACAGTTACTTTATTTCCAAAGTAATTGAGTTACAGTTACAGTTACTTTATGAAGTAACTGAGTTACTTTTTAAGTTACTTTCTTGAAAATGCATTACTAAAATCATGACGAACAGATTTTTTTTCTAAAAATAATTACACAATCTGTTTTTTTTTGTACAATTTGTTATATATTTTATTACTCAGGCTTATGGACTAACATCCTTTATTACTACTACTCATTATGGAACAAAACAATCAATATATTTTTAAAGTTAATAACAATAATCCTAACAATAATATTACTGATGATGCAACCACCAACCGTTGCTCATGAAAATATTGCAACATTAGAAAATATTGTTTTTATTAATTTTAACGAAGTAGCATAGCGGGTGAAACCAAATAATCTGATATTGATAATTTGAAAAATATGGAATAGCAAAATATTTGTATCAGGTTATGTGGTGAAGACATTACATAAATAACGTAATATATTATTATTTTTATTATTATTATTAGTTCTGAGGGCTCTACATTGACAACTGCTTATCGTGGGACATCCACTCGGATTATGTAGCAAACTAAATAAGCTATAATAATATATTATGTATACTACGTAAAATGAAAACATTCAGATAAGAATTTGCTATTGATAGTAAGTTATACTATGCCCTGATTAAGTCACATTTGAGCTATGGATTAATAGTGTGGGGTAATACTTCTAAAACAATTTTCATCGGATCTTTGTCATGCAAAAAATAAGCTGTAAGAATAATAGGAAAAACTAAGAAGCACTGTGTAGTGTCAGCTGTCAGCTTGGTTTTCGCCAAAATGCCAACATAAAAAAGTGCAACAAATATTTACTCACGAAAGAATGAAACTAAATTCAATACAATCTACTGTTTAATCTTCTGATGGGTTTTTATTTCAATATCTTAGATTCTGCAGACACTTATCAAATTGGATGAGCGAATCAAAGACTTCAATTTCACTGACCCCCCCCCCCCCCCAAAAAAAAAAAAAAATTGTCTCAAATGTTTTTTTGTTTTTGTTTTTTTGGTTGTATTTTTGTCTGTTTGTTCGCGCTCTAACTGCAAACGGCATAATATGCGATCTTGATGAAAATTTGAGGGGACCTTCAAAATCTCTGAACTAGACTTGCCACGTTTTTGGGTACAATCGATCAAATATTTCTTATGATTATCGCACTTTTACGACTTTTTTCGATTTTTAATGAGATATTTTCGTGATATTTAGCAAACGGCTGCTTTGATCTTGATGAAACTTTGGGAACGTTTTAAATTACTGAAAATATATGTTATGATTTTAGAGACATTTTAATAAATATTTCTCATAGAAATCGTACTTTTAAGATTTTTTCCCGGTTCATAATACGATATGTAATTTCGTGACATTTGGGCCGATTCTGACCAAACGAGTAGAGCTACAACATTCATATTTTACATTGACATTAAGATTATGGTGATGTAGTGCCTTTTGAAAAAAAAAGTTGAAAACGTTGGTCGAAATTCATAGAAATAAATGTTTTAATATAAGCCTTTACACGTGTATAATTAACAAATAATATCAAGTAACTATAGAAAAAGTAATGAGATCTCACTTAAAAACGTAATCATTGGACAGAAATATTTAAATAAAAAGCTCATCAATCAGCGCGACTGGAAATAGCGTTCGCGAAGCAGCCTAGTAGAATTCAAAGGAATTGTCTATCTATTGCAATTTTTCGTTGCAACTAGCAGTTGCTTTGATTTATTGTTGTCATGTTGACCAAGACAAATTCAGCAATAGGAATGCAAGTTGAGTCAGCAGAAAAATCTCGTTCCATACTAGAGGTAGGCCTACCAAAAAAAAAATAATAAAAAACATCATAAATTAAAAATATTGTTTTAGTTTCAGACGTTGTGATATTATTTTAATTTTATTTAACTGAACTGTAAACAAGCATGGTTGGCAAAAGTAACTGTTAAAAAGTAACTAAAAACTGAGTATAATTACTTTTAAAAGTAATTCAGTTACAGTTACAGTTACCTTAAAATAAAAGTAATTGAAATAGTAATTCAATTACTCAAAAAGTAACTAATTACTTTTACTCAATTACTTTTACTCAGTTACTTTACAACACTGACAATATAACCTATAATTCAGAGTCAATACGGGTCAGGTTACATGGCAAAGTGGAGACCGTTCCTTAAACTGTGGACTGTTTTGTCTGGTGAGTCTAGGTTTCTGACTATGAAATAACACCTCCCGTCTCACAGACAATCCGCAGCAGCTATTGCATATTCTTGTTGAATAGTTAGTAGGGTTAAAAGTTTAATTTATTTAAAATCGCTTAGTGGATAGTGTTTGTATTTTCACTTGAGAGACCTTGACAATTTAACCTTAATTTAACTAACCTTGACATTACCTTAGAAGGCACAATGAAGGCACTATTTTGTTGTTGTTTATATTTGCATTTTTTAGTTACTAGGGACAACAGTCCGACATCGTAGCAGATGAAAGCAGTCAATATACAATACAGCAAATATGATTTAATTCAATCAGTGTTATTATTGTAAAGTATATTCAGTTATGTTATAAGCGAGCCGTTTCACTAATCTAGCGATTGAACCAACAGTCCACTTCACCAGAGCGAACAGATAGAACTCTTTTAATTTAATGTTATATTTTTTTAGTGGTAGGCAGAGTTAGGAAGTATGATTGCATTAAAGCATAAGCCAGCTTAAAAGACAGGAATTGAATGACAGGAATTGCCGTAAAAGTTTGCCCCGACTGGGGCTTGAACCTCCGGCTCTACATCATGAAACTCAACAATCGCAACACATTGAAATTAAGTAATCGTTTGCTTTGTGGCCCCAGTAGCTGGAGCACTGGGTATAATTAGAGCTTAGAGCCAGAGGTTTTGAGTTAGAACCCCAGTCGGGGCAAACATTTACGACAATTGCTATTTTTTGGATGAGCGAAGCGAAGACTGCAATTTCACTGACCCCCTAAAAAATTTGATCGGGTGTTTTTTTTGTTTGTTTTTATTTTGTATTTTTGTCTGTTTGTTCGCGCTCTATACCGGGCAAACGGCATATTATGCGATCTTGATAAAATTGCAAAATTGGAGGGGACCTTCGAAATCTCTGAACTTAGACCTGCACGTTTTTGGGTACAATCGAAGAAATATTTCTAATGAATATCGTACTTTCACGATTTTTTTCGATTTTTAGTTCGATATTTTTGTGACATTTGGGCCGATTTTGACCAAACGGGTGGGGCTACAACGTTAATATTTTACATGGACATTAAGGGTATGGTGATGTAGTACCTTTTGAAAGAAAAGGTGGAAAAGTTAGACAGAATCCATAGATAAAATTTTTTTGCGGTATATAATAATAATTAACAAGTAACAATAGACACTTGACAACAATCACCTACAATGCGTTCAAAAAGAACTTGCAAAAGTAAAGAGATCCCACGCAAACTAAAAACTTATTTAAAAAGCTCATCCATCAACGCGACTAAAAAAAGCGTTCGCGAAGCGGCCTTGTTAAATTATATTATTTAGTTATATAAATTAACGGACATGGTGAATAATTTCCGAATCGTCGTTTCCAATTTAAAATTTAAACATTCAAATGATTTATTTATTTATTATTATTTATAACAATCTTAGTCTGCTCTTCCGCAAAGATTTTATATTTTCCTGATAGCCGTGGACGCCCGGTTAGTATCTTTGTGGATGTGTGCGTTCACTATCACCCAGCTATCCCTGTCGGCTAAACAGTTCTGTAAGATGCTGCGCATTCCTAAATTGATAACGCGAATGTAATTTGCAGTTTCACAAGACACATTATTTAGTGGCCAAACCGGGCAACGATTTTACTTTATAGTACTGCATGTAGTGTATAATAATAATCAAGTTGATACGTTGATTTACCGGGTATCAGATTCAACTCCCGCCACCGGAAACCCTGACTGAATGTCTTTACAATGTTTTTGACTTCCCTTGGACTCACAACTATCCTAACCGCTATACCGTCCTAGTAAGGCACCTGAAGCGTCACTGTCACAGTGTCATGTTTCCATTGTGAAAACTTATACAACACATGAGTTTTAGGCACGACGCACACGTGGTTATCAGAATGATTGGCCTATCTGTTTGCTTGGTAGGCATGGTGATTGCACTGGGTTCCTTGTATTGGATTCACATATTATGTTTACCACGTGTAAATGGGTTTTCTCACTTTTGGTTTAGACCTTTTTTTGTTCTAGAACTGATTTGGCTGATTGAAAGAAAAAGATGCAAATGACTTGAAATTATTAAGGAAATTAAATGAATTGGTACATAACTACAAATAAAAATAAAAATAAATGATATGTAAATTATAATATAATTATTAATTTATTATTTTGATGATTATTGATTAATTATTGATATGTACACCCGGCGTCAGAAGTGGATCAAGGGCTGGGTATTGTCGAATATAGATACATCGATTCTGACGCCGGGTGTACACATGAAGTATGTGGTTTTTATGTAAATCAATCCAGACATTAAAAAATCCATCCAACTTTGGGGTAAAGCACTCGACCGGTAATCGGGAGACCAGGGTTCGATACCCCGCTGGGAGGGTTTTTGTAATTTCGGATTGATTTACAAAAAATCCATTCACCTACGGGAGTTTTTTCCCGATTAAAAAAATTGAGAAAGTAGGGTGGTGTCAGCAATTTGAACACTTTTTCCCCGAGAGCGGAACCTATATTAACATCCAGAGGTCAGAAGTCCTCAGAGGCATAAATCGTCTTCATCCATGAGGTTTTCATCAACATATTAAACTCTTTATGGAGATTAAAATCATCATTTCATATTGCTGATTTTTTTTCTATGTATTATATATTCTATATATTTTTCTATATAGTCGTCTTGCCAGATTAAAGAGGACTGCTCAGTGTTCAATAATGTTGTTGGAGCTATAGATAGATACGTTGATTTAAAAAAATATATATGATTGGTTCAGTCCCCATCCCCCTCCTGCACTTGTTTGCTTACCTACAATATTGAACGCTCAGTTCGAATGACAAACAGAAACACTAAAACATATTTCCTCTCCCGGAAGTCCGCAAGCCTGAACAGTCCCTGGCTAATATCATACGCGGGTATTCTCCAAACATTGTACGTTATCTTACGTATATTCACAATTCCTTCGTCATTAAAGCAGTGATTACAATAGGACTCTAATCGTCAATGTTTTGCCCTCAAAACGTTATTGTGTACGTTCCAGTTCCACGCAGTGATGAAGATCGAGCCAGCAGGATCATTCACTGCACGCCAAGACAATCTTATAATTTTATTTTCTAAATCGTTAATAATGAGACACTTTATAACATTGAAGTTGAGGTTCATACATTGATTTGACAGTTGACGTCATGTAACAAGTCAATTGGTGACACACGTGAGCACACAGTTCGATAAATTACTGTGAAAACAGAAAACGAAGTCTCAACCATCCCGAGTAACTCGATTCGTATTATTTTGGTTAGTTTGTTGGCTATGTGAACAATAAACATCGCCTGTCAAGTTTTGACCTGTTATGTCGTCTCAGAAAAGTAGCTACGGTAAAATGCTTTTTCTTTGCAGCTTTTTTAGCGTCTATTTGTTTGGGGAATGGTCGTGGGGCTCAAAGCCCCTCCCCTGGTTTGTTTTATTCCCTTGTGCGAAAAAATTAAGTATTATATTTGTTGGTGTTTAAAAAACCCAAAACGTTTGTTTTTGTAGTTCGGTAATATAAGTACTATGCACGCCGTTATTTGGAATGATAGTTACTGATTCATTAAAGTTTCGATTCGATTGAAAAAAATGAATATGAATAAATATTAAACAAAAACTAGAGCCTAATTGAAGTTCCTTTTATTGGCACAGCCAGTTTTCATATTTAACATGAATACGTTCAGGGGGGGGGGGGGCGGCTTGCTTTTTAGGCGTTTCTACGCTTTTTCTATTCACGTTGATGGATGAGCTTTTTTGTAAGCTTTTAGTTTGCGTGGGATCTCTTTACATTTGCAAGTGATTTTTGAACGCATTGTAGGTGATTGTTGTCAAGATTCTATTGTTACTTGTTACACCTCAAAAAACTCATATTAAAACCTTTATTCTATGGATTCAGGCTAGTTTTTTCATCTTTTTCTTTCAAAGGGCACTACATCACCATTACCTTAATGTCCATGTAGAAAATAAACGTTGTAGCCCCACCCGTTTAGTCAGAATCGGCCCAAATATGACGAAAATATCGCATTAAAAATCGAAAAAAATCGTAAAATTACGATATTCATGAGAAATATTTCTTCGATTATACCAAAAAACGTGGCAGGTCTAAGTTCAGAGATTTCGAAGGTCCCCTCCAATTTTCATCAAGATCGCATATGCCGTTTGACCGGTAGAGCGCAAACAAACAGACTAAAAAAAAAACTAAAAAAAAAACACGAATTAATTTTTTTGAGGGATCAGTGAAATTGAAGTCTTCGCTTCACTCATCCAATAACATAAATATCTATATAGCCTACTTATTCCAGTCATTTAATAAATCAACTTTGAAAAATCAACATTCTCACTCTATTTTCGCATAATGATAATAGTTATGCTCTAATTATTGGTTACAAGTTATCACAAGTTGTTTCAGTACTTAGTAATTGCATAAATTTTATCCCCAGTACGTTAAATTTCGAGACCATCGCAGCAGCTCTCTTCCAATAGCCACATCAAACTTTCAACACCGAGTTCCTTCCTTATCGCTTTTCAATTTATTCATTTAAGTTACCACCAACACACTTATAAAATTTTATTTCTGAGGGAACAAAACTACTTTCACACCTGTTTTTCCCAGGGGCCCCAGGTCGCTGAAGCATACGTCAGTATTGGGATGATTGGATGAGAGAAGCGAAGACTTAAATTTCACCGACCCCCCAAAAAAATTTAGCTCGGGTGTTTTTTTTTTTTTTTTTTTTTGTTTTTTTTTTGTTTTTTTTGTTTTTTTTGTTTTTTTTTCTGTCTGTTTGTTCGCTCTCTACCGGGAAAACGGCATATGCGATCTTGATGAAAATTAGAGGGGACCTTCGAAATCCCCTAAAACTTAGAGGTGTATTGTTTTTTGGGGTATACAATTGGAGAAATATTTCTCATGAATATCGTATTTTTAGATTTTTTCCACGATTTTTGGGGGCGACATTTTCGTGCTATTTGGGCCGATTCTGACCAAACGGGTTGGGCTACAACGTTCATATTATACATGGACATTAAGGTTATGGTGATGTAGTACCTTTTGAAAGAAAAAGTTGAAAAAGTTTGCCAGAATCCATAGAAATAAAGCTTTTAATTTTAGTTTTTTACGGTTAATAATAACAATTGAGAAGTAACAATAGAAACTTGACAACAATCACCTACAATGCGTTCAAAAAGCACTTGCAAAAGTAAAGATATCCCAAACAAACTAAAAACTTTTAAAAAAAGCTCATCCATCAACGCGACTAAAAAAAGCGTTTGCGATGCTTCCTAGTTAGAGGAACGTGTAAGAGCATTTTCAAGTGTCATTTTCAAGCGTTTTGTAGCATCTATTTTATGGCAGGTATGAAAGGTATGAACTTTTTTCTTTTTTTAAAATTTGAAATTTGGTTATCAAGATTGAATTAACATCAACTGAATAAAAATGTGTACAAACAAATTACAGATACTGTGAAAAATTAAATAAAATGAGACCGGAAAGCTAAAGTTTTAAGTGAAAAATAGCGCTTTGAGCATCTATTCATAAAACGCTTTTTTCACGTATCTCAAATTTTATAATGAGCTACCTATCTCGGTATTATCAAATTAAATACAACACCTTGCCGGTTCGCTATAAATACGTTAACACAAAGGTGACTCTGAATGATTTCACTTGTACGATTTGTGTATGATTAAAAACAAATTTAACTTTATACACATAATTTAGTATAATATTATTTAAGTTGTAAGTAACTTACATGTATAAACGGGGAAAATAAAAGACAATTTTATTTCATAATCTATCTCGTTCTAAAGGACTAAAGCTCTGTTTACACAACAGAAGCACAGTGGTTTGAGTTCCTGTTTCCCAATAAAAGGGAATCCGCTTCAATCGGAATATTTACTCGGGATCGCAGACTCGGGATCGCAGCAAGCATCAAGGGCATAAACGAATTTATCCATGGGGTTTCACGAATATTTTTGGTTCTTTTTTGAACTCGACATATACCTTATAACCATCAATTATTATTGGATGAGCGTAGCGAGCGAAGCGAAGATTCCATTTCACTACACTGGAGAAAAAAATCCGGAATGTTTTGTTTTTTTTGTATTTTTGTCTGTTTGTCCACACGATTCCGGCTAAACTGATATTCCGATTGCGATGAAATTTTATGGAGGCCTTCGAAATCTCTGAACTTAGAACTGCCACGTTTTTGAGCGCAATCGAAAAATTATTTCTCATGCAAATAGCAATTTTACGATTTTTTTCGATTTTTTAAAAATTTCTTCGATTTATAACACCTACATGCTTTATCCGATTGTAATGATTTTTTCACAGAACCTTAATTTTTTAAATTTATATATTCGTTAGAAATTTGAGTACAATCGAATAATTATTTCTTATGAAAATCGAAATTTTACCAATATTTTTCTTTTTTAAAATTACGATTAATTTAAAAAAATAAAAAAATAAAAATCATTTTTAATTTAATTTAAATAAATTTTTAAAAAAAATCTGCAACTTTGTAATGATTTTTTCACAGAACAACAGAAAATCCGCATAACACTTGGCTACTCAATGCACCAATTACGCTCATCCAACAACGTGGCGGGACTTAAGCGTTTTCCTAGTATTTAAATTGCCGTACTCAAGTCATCTAGTCCAAATTTACATTTTGAGCAGCGGTTTTTTGTGTAATGTTTCTTCACACCTTCACACCACACCAACTCAGCTCTGCTTGTTTTGCAATTAAAAGCATCAAACATATAAGCAATGTATCAACTGCTAAAGTATGCTACTTTTCTCTATTTGAATCACATCTAAGATATGGGATAGAATTTTGGGGAATGTCAACTCACATTGATAAAGTTTTCATTGTACAAAAACGAGCAATTAGAGCATTATATTCCCTTGGGCAAATGGAGCATTGTAAACCTTACTTTATTGCTCTGAACATTCTTACAGTTCCATGTCTTAACATTCTTAAATCAGTCTTAAGCATTAAGAAAAACATCCAAATCCTTGCAGTTAATGCGAATGTAAATACTCACAACACAAGAAAAAACATGATCCCCCATCTTAGCCAATGTTCTTAACCAAACCTTGGCCAGAAAAACTCTGATTATATAAATAAAATTCTCTACAACCTTGTTCCAAAAAGAAATCAAAGATATACCTCAATATATTAAATTTAAAAATGAGCTGACAAAATTTTTATTAAAAAAAAGCTTACTACAGTGTAAATGACTTTTTCACATCAACTGACCTACCATAATTTCAATCAGTGGTTGTTAAATGTTACAATATTTGAAATTTGGAAATTAATGTTCTTATTCATTTCTCTTTATCCCAAGTTAATTAACAATGTAATATTGTAAACTTGCACTGTATCATTGGCTTTTGGTAGTTAGCCTATATATTACCTAATATGAGAGACAATGTAATGAAAGATGATTATTTGTTAGTGTAGTGTATTTTGTATTATTAGTAGTGTATTTTGTTATTAGTAGATGTACTGTATGTAGGATAGTATTTATACATATACTATTGTGTAAACTTCATTAAGTTTAATAATTGTGTACAACTAAAATGGACTACACGGTGAAAACTGTTGAAACCTGTAACTATTGTTATTTGTTGTTGTCCAAAATAAATTGAATCATTCACAACCCAATTATAAGGTAAAATTGTTTTCTATAGTAACCTGGGTTGCACGATGGTTTTCGTCGGACGGTACAAAATTTGAAATTGTACCGGCAGGCTATAATAACTATAGAAGAGAACTATAGAAAACCACTTCCCCTTATAATTAGAAATTGTAGATACAGGAGTGTAAAAACAATATTATACAAGAGACTGATGCTCAAAATTTAATTTTGAACTAGATGAATCTTGATTCCGGCAATTTGAGTACAATAATTGATTCTGAGGTTATGAACCACAAAAAAATCTGATCTTTGCCAACTTTTCAGACATCTTTACTGAATTCTTCAGAAATCATATTTAGGTCTAGGGATTCAGTTGAGTAATAAATCATGAAGCCTTTGTTATTATCAAATTACTACCAGAATGGGGTTTTTCAATGTAAATTTCTAAATTGTTAGGTCCTTAAACAAATATGTATCAAGGAAGAATAATACTAAAAAAATTACTACGTACTCAACGGTAAAATAATGTAAGGTATTCATTTTCCCTTTTTTATTCATCGGTCAGAGGTGTAGTGGTACCGTTACGGGTCTACGCCGTATATTATGTATTGCTCGCGCTAGAAAAGTTTCTTATACACATTGCTTTTGCTTTTGATACGAATGATACGGTAATGATACAGTCGTATCTATGGTCGTTACAAGCATCGAGTGTCAGTAGCATCAGCATCAGTATTTCTCAGTTGAATTTCCGAACAAAAATCTCTTATCTCACCAAATAGAATCTATAAAATCCAAAATTTTCTAGAGCAAACCCCTAGGCCCCCAGTTTAATGTTCCGTTGTTGCCAATAGCAACGCTTGGTTAAAAATTAAATTCTCTTCGTGGGTGGCCGCAAGATTTTTCGTAAGGGTGCAAACGACACTAGGGGTCTGGGGAGAAGCCACAGCCGCTGACAGCGAATATTTTTGCGAGTTATTTTATCCTCAAGACGTCTTTTACAACGATCTGAGGTATTATTTTGAAAGGAAAGATGGAGTGACCTAGACGTTACAAATAAATATTATATTACATTTTTATTTTATCGGGTTGTTTTTGTAGCGGCGATAGTGATACTTTTTTTGTCGAAAGTTTCGAAGACCATATTGTCTTCTTCATCAGGACTTGAAATATGTTTATATAATTAATTAAATAGTATACATAAGGCCAACACATACAGACCGTTATTTACATGCCGATTCTCACCACCACCCGAAACAGAAAATGTCAGTTTTAAATTCATTCACCATCAGGTCGAAACGTCTAACAGATGAAAACCACATTCACGGGGAACTATAGGTTTTGAAAATGCATTCCTCCCCGAATGGATATTCACCAAAACCATCAAACAAGCATTTTCAAGGAAAGCCAAGATAAGGGAAAAAATGGAAGACTCAGCTGAAACAGTGGCTATAGCAGTGCTGCCATTTGTTCACAAGACCACCGACAGAATAAGTAGGTTACTGAGGAAAAATAACATCAGCAAGACAAGTTTCTGTACAGATAGGAAAATAAGCTGGTACCATGTGAATGTGAAGATGTGTATATTGGAGAGACCGGGAGAAAAATATCAACCAGATTAAAGGAGCATGAACGACACACACGACTGGGTTTAGCAGCAAAGGCAATTCGAGATGATAGAAGAGTAAATGATTTGCAAAGACATCAACGCCTGTCTGCTGTAGCTGATCACGCTTTAGAATTGGATCATAAAATTCAATTTGATCAAACGTCTGTTTTGTTCAAGGTAGATTTAGCAGTGCCACGAGAAGTTAGGGAGGCAACAGAAATTAAAAAACATCCCAACAACTTCAACAGGGATCACTGTTTTGTCCTCAGCCATGCATGGGATCCTGTTCTAAAGTCAGTCACTAAACTAGAAACAGTACAGTGTAAAGAAATCAAACCTATTGAGGAAGTTATCATAGATCCAGTCCAAGTGATTGTGCCGGTTCAAGAGGAAGATGTATGGGGTGGAAGACGAAATAGGAAAGTTGTCTAGCAAATGATAATCTGACAGTGATTTTAGGAAGCTTATTTAGGTTAACCAATCAAAAAACTTTAATAGTAACAATAGGGGAAAAAACAATAACAAGAAACAAGAGGAATTTCACAAACTTCATATATCATATTTCAAGTCCTGATGAAGAAGACAACATGGTCTTCGAAACGTCGATAGAAAAGTATCACTACCGCCGCTACGAAACAACCCGATAAATAAAAAATGTCATCAACGGGTAGCGAGACATTTAAAAGTTTTAAATATTATATTGTTGATATATTTTGACTTTGGATAAATTTGCTATTGGACTTGTAAAAAATAGCAATTTAGGTTTCAATACGTAACTTACATTTCGAAATTAAAAAAGTCGCTATATTTTATCCTCAAGGCAGATTTTACAGAGATTTGATGGAAAGATGAAGTGCATGCCCTTGATGACAAATAATTGTCATCTTTTGACTTTACTTTGACTTGACTTTACTTTGCATTATAAAATTGGTATAAAAATTGGTTGGGGGGGAACTGCCCACCTTCCCCCCGACCCCTGTGGACACCCATGTTTCTCATATGTTCCAAAACAGTCAAATTAACAGCATACGGTTTTCAATCTGGAAAACCTGGAAAAGTAATGGAATTTTGTTAACCAAAGTTTATTTATTTTATCCTCAAGGCAGATTTTACAGAGATTTATGGAAAGATGAAGTGCATGCCCTTGATGAAAATAATTGTCATCTTTTGACTTTTACTTTTTACTTGACTTTACTTTGCATTATAAAATTGGTTGGGGGGGCAACTGCCCCACCTTCCCCCCGACCCCCGTGGACACCCCTGGTTCTCTTTTGTTCCAAAATAGTCAAATTAACAGCATATAAGAATACGGTTTTCAATCTGGAAAACCTGGAAAAGTAATGGAATTTGTTAACCAAAATTATTTACTATTAAGACACTTTGCAGGAACTCAATTGACAAGAGCAGCTGTGCATAGTGTAGGAAGTGTATCTGTGTTGAAGGGGGTTGGGAGCGGCGAGAGGAGGCATATACATACATACTGGTAAATTTGGCACGACACTCCTAATTTATCCTGCTGAAAATCAGTTATATATCTGAGTGGGTAGACTTTAAATACAATTTATTTATTTATTTATTTAAAACTTTTGTTTTCTATAGTGCGTTTTGCCAAATTAAATAGAGAGCTGCTCAGCAATTTTGTTGGAGCGAGGATTGCTTCAGTACCTAGACCCCTTCCCCCCTAACTACACTTAACTATCTGCACTAGTTGAACGGTCTTCGAATGCAAACAGAAAAACTAAAAATATTCATTACTTCTCTCCAACGAACACAAGTCATAACAGTCTCTGGGCTAATAATTATTTCATATGCGGGAAATCTCCAAACATTGTATATACGTAATCTTACTTTTCACCATTCCTTCATCATTAAACTTAAGCAGCGATAACATAGGACTCTTATCATTAATATTTTGCTTTGCCATAAAAACATTAACGTCCCACGCAGTGTTGAAGAAGAGAGCTTGCAGGATCATTCACTGCACACCAAAAGGCAATTACTAATGTTATCTAAAATCGATAATAAAGACACATATGACATTGAAGTTGAGATTCACACATTTATTTGACAGTCAATGTCGTGTAATAAATTGGTGACACACGTGAGCACACAGGTCGATATAAATAACCGTGAGAACAGAAAACGAAGTCTACAACCACCCGAGTAGCTCGATCCGTATTATTTTTATTTTTTGTTGGCTATGTGAGCTATAAACATCATCGCCTGTCAATTTTTGACCTGTAATGTCATCTCAGAAAAGTAGCTACGGTTATAATGTTTTTTCTTGCAGATAGCTATCGTCTTGTCTGCTTGAGGAATGGTCGTGGGGTTCGAAGCCCCTCCCCTGGTATGTTTTAATCCCTATAGTGCGAAGAAATAAAGTATTATAATTTGTTGGTGTTTAAAACCAAAAACGTTTGTTATTGTAATTCGTGATATTATAGTATGCACACCAAATTTGCAATTTCTGATGTAAGACATGAAAAGTTTTCCATTTGATTAAAATAATGAATATGAAAATACAAAACAAATAAAAACTAGAGCCTAATTGAAGTTCCTTTTGTTAGCAAAGCCAGTTTTCATATTTTTTTAAAAATTATTATTAATTTTTTATTTTTGAAGATGAGAGAAGAGATTAAAAAAAACTTTATTTCTAAGCATTTTGACCAACTTTTTCATCTTTTTCTTTCAAAAGGCACTACATTACCATAATATTTATGTCAATGTAAAATACTAGGAAAACGCTTAAGTCCCGCCGCGTTGATGGATGAGCTTTTTTAAGTTTTTAGTTTGCGTGGGATATCTTTACTTTTTCAAGTGCTTTGTTATGCTGCCTACGCATTGTAGGTGATTTTTGTCAAGTTTCTATTGTAACTCGTCAATTAGTATTATTAACCGTAAAAAACTTATATTAAAAGCTTTAATTCTATGGATTCTGGCTAACTTTTTCAACTTTTATTTCAACAGGTACTACATCACCATAACCGTAATGGCCATGTATAATATGAACGTTGTAGCCCCACCCATTTTGTCAGAATTGGCCCAAATGGCACGAAAATATCGCACAAAAAAATAAAAAAACTTATATTAAAATCTTAATTCTATGGATTCTGGAAAACTTTTCAACTTTTTCTTTCAAAAAGCAATACATCACTATAACCTTAATGTCCATGTGAAATATAAACGTTGTAGCCCCACCCGTTTGGTCAGAATCGGCCCAAATGTTACGAAACTATCGCACTAAAAATCGAAAAAAATCGTAAAAGTACGATATTCATGAGAAATATTTCTTCGATTGTACCCAAAAACGTGGCAAGTCTAAGTTCAGAGATTTCGAAGGTCCTGTCAAATTTTCATCAAGATCGCATATGCCGTTTGCCCGGTAGAGAGCGAACAAACAGACAAAAATACAAAAAAAAAAAAACAAAAAAAAAACACCCGAGCTAAATTTTTTGGGGGTCCGTGAAATTGAAGTCTTCGCTCGCTACGCTCATCCAATGAACGTTGTATCCCCACCCGTTTAGTCAGAATTGGCCCAAATGGCACGAAAATATCGCACAAAAAATCAAAAAACTTATATTAAAAGCTGTATTTCTATAGATTCTGGCTAACTTTTTCATTTTTTTCTTTCAGAAAGCAATACATCACCATAACCTTAATGTCCATGTATAATATGAACGTTGTTAGCCCCACCCGTTTGGTCAGAATCGGCCCAAATGTCACGAAAATATCGCACTAAAAATCGAAAAAAATCGTAAAAGTACGATATTCATGAGAAATATTTCTTCGATTGTACCCAAAAACGTAGCAAGTCTAAGTTCAGAGATTTCGAAGGTCCTGTCAAATTTTCATCAAGATCGGATGTGCCGTTTGCCCGGTAGAGAGCGAACAAACAGACGGAAAAACAAACAAAAAAAACAACAAAAAAACAAAAAAACACCCGAGCTAAATTTTTTGGGGGGTCGGTGAAATTGAAGTCTTCGCTTCGCTCATACAATTAAAAAGCAGTGTTTAAAATGAGGTATGTGTAGTTTTGTCCAGACGATCAGCTGCCAGCAGTTCCCTAATGATGTTATAAAACTTACCATTTTTAAAAAGTTTTTCCTGTTTGTCATTGTTAACTCTCTTCCGCTAAAGTGATTTCAGGTAATTCTTTATAGTACTTTTATAAGGGTGTTCAAAACAATTGGTTTTACGAGAGCAAATTCGTTGCCGGCTTAGTACCTCGTTGAAGCTAGGGCATTGAATCGTGGTGACCGTGGTACGGGTTTGGACATGTAATCTATTCTGATATGCAATCGGCATGTCATTCAGCTAGTCTCTAACTAACCCCTGATAAGAAAGTTCGTGGTACATCATTCTTCTAAGAGTATATCTGCATGGCAGGCCCGATTATAGACCCCGCGCGGTTGTTGTGATGGCTTGAGGGAGTGGGGGGAGGTTAGGTTGGCGCAAGGGCATGCGCTCAGAATTTTGGTTTCGATTACTATTGCCACTGTCACTACCAAATTTAGCAGGAATGTTGATGAAGAACACTAATTTTCTATTGATATCCAATAGAAAGTTATCCTCAAATATCCACATAACATATTTGAAATGTAAAAATGTGCTCTGATAGCGACATGCGCTCATCCCTTGGAACATCGTCCCAAAAACTCAATTTTTGGGAGCAAAATTTGGAGGTCGAAAAGTGAGAAATATTTCTTTGATTGTACCAAAAACTTGTCAGATTTAGGTACAGCGATTTCTAGCGTCCCCTGAAATTTTCATCAAGATCGCAAAATATGCCGTTTGCCCGGTAGATAGACAAAAAAACACCAGAGGTATTTTTCTCAGGGTAAGTGAAATTGAAGTCTTCGCTGCGCTATCCAAAAACATTGATATAATAAATCAATATTGATTACACTCAATATATATTTAACCACCAATGATAGTTGATCATGTCAGCTACAGTTGTTGACTATGACTATAGGCCGCTTCGCGAACGCTTTTTCAAGTCGCGCTGATGGATGAGCTTTAATGGTTGATTATTTTTGTCCTACAAGTAAGTTTATGAGATTTTACTTCGATTGGTTTTTCAAATCATAACATATCTAAGTTCCGTGATTTCGAATGTTCCCATAAAGTTACATCAAGATTGAAAGACCGTTTGCCTGATCCCAGGTCATATATAACGAAATAATCGCATTAAAAATCTTTAAAAAATCGTAAGTACGATAATCATGAGAAATATTTCTTTAATTGTACCCAGAACTAATACCTTATTGAGCGAGCGAAGCGAGCGTCTCCACTTGACTCTTATGGCTCGAATGTCTGTTTTTTTTTTCTGTTACTGCTTCGATACAGGTCGCACCGTTTCTCTGATCGACCTGAAATTTTGCACACATGTACATACCACCTAGGCGGGTTGCTGTATAGTTTTGTGGCAAAATCGTTCAAAAAGTTAAAAAGTTACATTAAAGTTAATCGAAGTTTTTTTTTTTAAACTAAACGGCGACAAAATCTGAGGTGGCCAAATCATTTAGAATGTCCGTCCGATCACGAATATGTTATTTTTATTTCGATCCGATAAGTAGTATAGATGGGAATAACATTATAACAAAGTCCCGTTACCATGACAACGGAAAGTCGCACAGCTTTTTTGGCTCATGATAGCGGTCAAACGGAGGCTCGGATCGAGTTGAAATTTTGACCATCCGCAAGTTTCGTTCCCGATTGAATGCCATTATTTTGTGGCAAAATCATTCAAAAAGTTACAAAGTTACATTAAAGTTAACCTAAAGTTTTTTTTAAAAACTAAACGGCGACAAAATCTGAGGTAGCCAAATCATTTAGAATGTCCGTCCGGTCACGAATATGTTATTTTTATTTTGATCCGATAAGTAGTGTAGATAGAAAATACATTTTAACAAAAGTACGTTACCATGGCAACGAAAGTCACAAGAATTCTGGTCACTATGTACTGCCACCTAGAAGTAATCAAGAGTAAAATAGTTTTCCCAAAGAAATGATGTCAAGGTCCTCTAGATGGCGGTGGATTTTATCCATTCTCTCCTATTTTACAAATTTTCAACTAAATCGGTCAAGACCTTACTTATTGGTATGTAACATTATGGGAATGTCGTACTCGGGTCGTGTTGCACGTACCGGTGCTCGCTCAACAACGCGTCCAACTGAGCGTTTTCCTAGTATATCAATCAACTTAAATGCAGATGTTCCCAGGTATTTAACACAATGTCTTGCTCACTCATCTAACAACAATTTTAGCGTTTTTCATAGTCTAGTTGGATACGGCGCCCTTATACCCGGAATGTGGGAGACCTGGGTTCAACCCCCTGGTCGGGAAAGATTTTGTAATTTATAAATTGTATTTAAAAAGTTATAAAACATGTTTTGAAATGCATATACCGCAGTGTATTATAGTCCATCTGTGACAATACTATGAAAAACATAGCCAGTACGAAACACGTGTAAAGATTGCAAGGTTTACTCAATTTCCGAGCAGAATTTGGGGGTACCTTGAGTGTGCAAGATTCGATCCACCTTGGTGTACAACAGAATAAGCGCAAAAGAGTAAAATTGTAGACTACGTTCGTTGCGCTCGCTCTTCACAACAACAACAACATGCTGTCAACATGCAAGTTTAAATAATTGACCAGACCAGTTCTTATTCACAAAACGATGAGTTCTTGCATCAGTTCATATTCATTGAGCGAGCGTAGCGAGCGTCTCCACTTGACTCTTATGGCTCGAATGTCTGTTTTTTTTTGTTTATTTGTTGTTTTTTTTTCTGTTACTGCTTCGGTACAGGTCGCACCGTTTCTCTGATCGACCTGAAATTTTGCACACATGTACATACCACCTAGGCGGGTTGCTGTATAGATTTTGAACAAAATCCGATCGTTGGTTATAAAAAATAAAAAATAAAACAAAAAAATAAAAATGTTCCGATCGTTATGAAATTTTGCAGGATCAATAAGTTCAACATTCTCTCCTATTTTACAAATTTTCAGCTAAATCTGTCAAGACCTTAAGTAGTGTAGATAGAAATTACATTTTTTGGATGAGCGAGCGAGCGTAGCGAGCGGAAGCGAAGACTTCAATTTCACTGACCCCCCAAAAAATTTAGCTCGGGTGTTTTTTTTTTTTTTTTTTTTTTTTTTTTTTTTTTGTTTTTGTTTTGTTCGCTCGATTCCGGGCAAACGGCATACGCGATCTTGATGAAAATTTGACCGGACCTTCGTTTTCTCTGAACTTAGAGGTGTATTGTTTTTGGGTACAATCGAAGAAATATTTCTCATAAATATCGTACTTTTACGATTTTTTTCGATTTTTAGTGCGATATTTTCGTGACATTTGGGCCGATTCTGACCAAACGGGTGGGGCTAGAACGTTCATATTTCACATGGACATTAAGATTATGGTGATGTAGTACCTTTTGAAAGAAAAAGTTGAAAAAGTTAGCTAGAATCCATAGAAATAAAGGTTTTAATATTAGTTTTTCAATTTTTAGTGCGATATTTTCGTCACATTTGGGCCGATTCTGACCAAACGGGTAGGGCTACAACGTTCAGATTTCACATGGACATTAAGGTTATGGTGATGTAGTACCTTTTGAAAGAAAAAGTTGAAAAAATTAGTCAGAATCTACAGAAATAAAGGTTTTAATATGAGTTTTTTGAAGTTTATAATACCAATTAACAAATAACAATAGAAACTTGACAACAATCACCTCCACAATGCATTCAAAAAGCACTTGCAAAGGAAAAGTGCAAACAAACGCACAAAACGCAAAAAAAAACTTACAAAAAAAACGCTCATCCATCAACGCGGCGGGACTTTAGCGTTTTCCTAGTACAAAAGTAACGTTACCATGGCAACGAAGAGTCTCACTATGCACTGCCACCTAGAAGTAATCAAAATACAATCGAGGAAGCAGTGTATTATTTGTTACTAAAGAGTTTAAAATAGTTTTCCCAAAGAAATGATGTCAAGGTCCTCTAGATGGCGGTGGATTTTATCCATTCTCTCCTATTTTACAAATTTTCAGCTAAATCGGTCAAGACCTTAAAGACTTATTGGTATGTTACATTATGGGAATGTCGTACTCGGGTCGTGTTGCACGTACCGGTGCTCGCTCATCAACGCGACGGGACTTTAGCGTTTTCCTAGTATCATACACACTTGTAGGTGCAGGCTGGTGGATTTAACAATATGTTCGACTATTGCCAATAAACTTGGGCCTGAGTGTCATTCTTCTCAATAGTAAAATGTGGTAACTGACGGTACTCCCTGATTTTATGACTTTGGTTTAGATTTTATTTTACTTTATTGATTATTTCTATTCCCGTGTGTGGAATGGATAATAGCTATGATTCTGAAATTACGAAACCAATCTCGACCGTCAAATTGTCGGCACTTTAAGTAGTCTCCCCTCCCCTCCCCCTTCTTTCATACTGCATGCACCAACTATATTGAACAGGTCGTAGACTCGACCCATGTCGATAGCGCGGATGTCGGACACTTGTCGCTTGCAAACAAAAGGAGAATTGATTAGTGCAAAAGTAGGATAGATGAAGTGAGTGAGTGGCAGTCCCTCCTAAAACACTTAACATTCTAGCTCTGAATCAGACAAGTGTTACACATTGACTTGCTTTGCGAGACTAGGAATGTGATTATCAACTATAATTTATTAGGGACCAATGTTTGAGAGTTTTATTTTCAT
>JAMZAV010005854.1:0-73245 GCA_024449915.1 Sweltsa coloradensis
AATAGTAAAACTATCAATAGACGAACTATTCATTTTGAATTTTTGGTCTTGCTAATAACATAATTAAAACTGCTAATTGGGAAGTTAAACTATGCACGCACGGATTTCTTTACTTGTTATAAATTTTTTATATACACTATCACTATCCAAAATGTTCAAAGCAACACTTGTGTGTTGGCCCTATGCATCATATTATTACGGCTAATATAAGTATAAGCCCATTAAACTATATACCCACATACTTACTGAACAGTATGTACATAGTAACAAAATGCAAGAAAGTTTTAAGTTTGGACAGTGAATAGTTATTTGGAAATTAGTTTACGATTGTGGGATTTTATCACGCGCCGCGCGGCAGCCGGCTCGGGGAGATGAACGAGATTACGTCATGCGCGGACTGGGCGCAAACGCGTTCACCGGAATGCCAGACCTGGGTAAGGATCATGGGTTTAGCTAGAATCGTGTAAACAAACACACAAAAATACAAACAGAAAAAAACAAGAACATCGAAAAAAATCGTAAAATTGCAATTTTCACGAGAAATAATTATTCGATTGATTTTTTGTACGTGGCAGTTTTAAGTTCAGAGATTTCAAAGGTCTCCAGAAAATTGAATCGCAATTGGAGCATCGGTTTAGCCGGAATCGAGCTAACAGACACACAAAAATACAAAAAAAATAAAGATAAAAAACATTCCGGATTTTTTTCCTCAGTGTAGTGAAATGGAATCTTCGCTTCGCTCATCCAATTATTTTAAAAACAAATTTTAGAAATGTGTTAATGTAGAGCCCTATATTTCTACATTCGGGACATATGTTCAAAATTTCAAATACCTTTTGTGTCAGTCGGCCGAGCGAACAGCAATTTGCCTAAAACGAATGAGCTATACACTCATAAGTTCTAGAAATACGGTTGGATTTTATTTAAATATTGTTTTAAAAGGGAATAGGACACATTTGGAAGTTGGCACATAAGTAATCGCTCGACCGTAAGATATGAAGCTTTTCATAGTTGACAATAAAGCATACATGGACAGCCCTACAGTGGTAGATTTTCAATATTTTAAGTATTTCAGCAAGGATCAATCCACGAATGTGGTCAATTTTAGACTTTTTAAAGAAAATCCAAAATCCAAAACCCGAAAATCGTTTATTTTTATTTTTATTATTTTATTGGATGTATTTCATACAAACTCTGTCAAAACCGGAGCAAACATGTTGTACGGACTTACATTAAGTACTTCCATGAGTACCTATGGGCACCGTGTTTGGCCACTGAGCGCGCTAGTGAGATCGAGTGAAGCGCTCACGTGGCAAAGCCGCGCAACTGTCGAATGTAGCCTGAGATTCGCGGGCGCTCTGTCAGTGGGAAACTCATCTATCGTCGGCTCGTACAAATTGATTATTCAATGCGAATTTTAAAATGTTAATGCAGTGAATGATTCCTATAATCGTCGAGTAAAGAGCCAGGCTAACTCTTCATAATATATTATAATATCCACACACCATCTCACTTTGAAATGAGGTGATAGCAGAAAAAGGTCTCTCACCCTAAAAATATTTCAACAGAAACGATAATAATTTTTGCTTTTGAATAAGAAAAAAATAGTTGCCCTGGTTCGTTGTTTAATCTAGGCCTACTCGAAATATAGAGAAATCCAAGGTGTCGAAAAATAGTTTATTCCATGCAAAGGTATAGATAATAATAATACATTCAATCAAAAATATATTTTGTTCAAACTAGCATTTCCAGAAATAATAATAAACAAAAACTATCAGCTAAGAAAATCAGCATGCGAGTAAGGATAAGGTGGTGGGGGTGGCGGGACTCATTTATTTTATGCACATGGTCCTTGATTTGAAGAATCTCCTCTGGAAATGGGCACTGGTGTTTTCTTGGAGTAATTATTAAATGTGTCAGATATTACCAAATTACCATTATTGTTATATTTCACGCATTGCAGCATATAATTTGTGTAGCTCAATGGTCCTGTGATGTTTGTGTTCCTGCTTCCAATACAGAAGGTCGCTGGATCAAAATATTACGATTCAGTCTAGATTTTTAATCATCTAAAATGTTAATGTTCAACAATATAATAATTATAATAATATGCAAAGCAAACGGCGACTTAAGAATCGTCCTTGCAAGGTAATTATAATCGGTGACTTCGGCATACAATAGAATTGAAATAAGAGGAGTATTTGCATACTTCATAGAAAGGCAGACCAGACAGTAATAACAATAATACAACTGATATGAATCAATAATAATACAATATTAGTTATGGATTTTGCTGTATCTTTGAAATAATCTAAAGAATTATTTTGCAAACAAATCCATTTTACCTCGTATTATCCGTACATTGATGATTTACGATCTAATTATTATTGTGAGTGTAGATTTTCTAATACTTCACTGACAAATGATCTAACGTTCTATAAATGGCATACAATAATAAGATAAATTAAACTGTATTCATTATCTATTCGTTCAAATATAGTTAATATTCAACATAAAATAAACACATCCCCTATCTGAAATTTATGTTCGATCTCAAACAATCAACCTAGATCATATTATTCTGTATTGTGAATAATCCGGCATCGTAAAAATAATGCCAAAACAAAACAATAGAAACGTGTATACCTGTTTAAATAAACTCGACGGCAAGAGTTTGGAAGACAGTGTTCTTCGCCGTACTTTTACACATATATTTCTCGTGTTTAACATGTCAGGGTGCAATGGTGCTTCAAGAATCTAGCTATTTATATATTGATGTTAGTTATGACAATTATTGTATCCCTACCGAGGAAAACCCCGGAAAAAAACTTGCCAGAGGATTGACAGAATCGACACTGTCGGTTCCGTCGTACTTTACTACACGATATAGCCGATACTATATAATGTTTAATGTAAGAATCACAGTGTGTGGTCTCGTAAGTAGTAGGCCTATAAGTTATACCTAACAAAAATTAATCTTACACATAAACATATAAGTTCCTTGCATTTCTTGTTCTAAATTTCATTCAAGTTCATTAATTATTTTGTGAGAAAACAATGTCATAAAGAGCCCACCCATCTAGGCCTACTTTCTATAATATTGAAATTTTAAATGACTAAGCAAACTGCAATCACTCCCCAATCGCTCCCACGGCCGGCTCGGAAAACTGAGATAATATTACATATTTCGAGATATTCTTGTACAGGTTATGCATCTTACAATACAACTACTACTGTCGTTGCCGTTGTCCATATAAACATTACAATATTAGACAAATTGTAGCAAACATTACAGCATAGAGAACCTCAATAACGTGGTACGCCGTATGTTGAAAGCTAGTGCGCGCGAGCCGGTGCATTTCAGAATTGCAAAGAGTGGCCGCTGCGAGCGCTGCTTGTACGAACGCACGGTGCCTATACTTATTTCATATATTATTACTTTGTCTTAACTCTAACTAAAATAAGTCATTTATTGGATGAGCGTAGCGAGCGTAGCGAGCGAAGCGAAGAATCCATTTCACTACACTGGAGAAAAAAATCCGGAATGTTTTTTTTTTCTTTCTTTCTTTCTTTCTGTATTTTTGTCTGTTTGTTAGCACGATTCCGGCTAAACCGATACTCCAATTGCGATGAAATTTTATGGAGGCCTTCAAAATCTCTGAACTTAGAACTGCCACGTTTTTGAGCGCCATCGAAAAATTATTTCTTATAAAAATCGCAATTTTACGATTTTTTTCGATTTTTTGAAAATTTATTTTACTTATAACATCTACATGCTTTATCCGATTTTAATGATTTTTTTCACAGAACCTTAATTTTATGAATTAAGATATTCGTGTGAAATTTGAGCACAATCGAAAAATTATTTCTAATGAAAATAGAAACTTTGTGGGTTTTTTCTTTTTTAAACAATTTTTTTACTTATTACACCTACATGCTTGATCCTATTGTAATAAGTTTTTCACAGAACCTTAATTTTATTAATTTATATATTCGTGTGAAATTTGAGCGCAATCGAATAATTATTTCTTACAAAAATCCCATTTTTTTTATTTTTTTATTTTTTTAAAATTACGATTAATTAAAAAAAATTAAAATTGAAGTTAATTTTTATTAAATTAAAATTTAATTTAAAAAAAATTTGAACTTAGTAATAATTTTTTCACAGAACAACAGAAAATCCGCATAACACATGGCAGCTCAATGCACCAATACGCTCATCCAACAACGCGGCGGGACTTAAGCGTTTTCCTAGTAATATAGTTTGTAGATGAAGTTTTCTTTCTGCTGTGTACGGTCGTGGCCGATTTCTCGTCGCCATCCTAGCATTTGCTTTTCGGACTATGGGAAACCACGAAAAGTCGAAAACCATGTCGGGATGGAAGCTGTCTCGGAATGTCGCAGTATCATTCTTAGTTTAGAAATTTACGAACTATTCTACAAGTGTTGAGTATTACTGCCTTTTGAGTCTGGATGTATACATTGGGTTGAAGATCTAGTTGTTTAATGCCTTCATGTAGCTTCTTTGGTATGATGCCGTTGGCCGATATAACGAAAAGGATTGTATTTACCTTTTTCTGTTTCCACATCTTGATCTCAATTGCAAGTTCACTATACTTTTTCATTTTTTTCTTCTATGTAGTCACGACATTAAGGCACATTGGGACAGCAAGGTATAAGGTGTGTGTGTGTGTGTCAATGAGGTTGTATTTTGATTGCTAGTTTTTTATGAATAATGTTAGCTACTTGGTTATGGTTATGTCTGTAGAGGTAATCTGTTTGACATAGTGACTGGCACCCGGATATGATGTGCTCGATTGTTTCACCCCTTACACTACATTTTCTACATTGATCGTTTACTGTCGCATCTTGTATTGTGTATTTTTTATAATTGTTCGTCGCAATCACTCTGTCTTGAATAGCCAGCATAAAACCTTCTGTTTCTCCAAATAGTTCCCCGTTGTTTAACCACCTATTTGATGCTTTAATATCTACGTGATCTTTGTGTAGTTCATCATAATGTCTCTTGTGTAGGGTCTTTTCTGAGATACGTAACTCTTTAGCAGCGTCAGTTATGAGGTTCCTTTGTAGATTAACATTTTCGTTTGCTAGATTGAGTGAAGTTAATGATTTTTCAGCTAGCACCACAGCCCTATGTAATGTTGATTGGATGCTCTTTGTAAAAAACTATTTTCTTAAAGTGTCTAGTTGTTTATAATATAAGTTGTTCAGATCAATTAGGCCCCGTCCTCCTTGTTCTCTTGGAAGTGTCAATCTCTGAATTGCTGATTTAGGATGATGTATTCTGTGTTTGGTAAGTGTAGTACGAGTTAATATTTCCAACGCGTGGATGTCTGTCTGCTTCCATTTAATGAAGTTGAACTCCTTACTAAGCGTCTCTCTCCCGATATACTCTGCCTCTCAGAACACTGGCTCACTCATCACGAAACAGAATCTTTCTGTATTTCAAACTATGTAAATGTTGATTTTTTCTGTCGCTCTACTTTCATTCATGGAGGAGCTGCAATTCTTGCTTAACCTTTTCTTAACTTAAATCCTATCCCTGAGGTCAAATCGTACTGCATTGAAAAAGTTTTTGAATGTGCCGCAGGTTCCTGGCATCATATGAACCTGCACTTCATTATTCTATCCGTTTACCGATCTCCTCTAGGCGACTTAAAATATTTCTCCTCAAGCTAGACGAGGTACTCATCTTTATCACTAAGAAATTTCCAAAAGCAGATATCATTTTATGCAGTGATCATAATGTAGACCTTCTAAAACAATCCCCATCTCAATCGAAGCTGCTTGATCTAGTTCACTCCTTTAATATCAAGGAGACCATTGTCACACCAACCTGCGTCACTGCAACAAGTTGCTCCCTTATTGACAACATCTTCACAACTATTGACCCAACGATGTTCTCTGCAAGTTCAACGGACACAGGTCTGTCTGATCACCATCTCCTTATGCTAAACATTTTTCTCTCCAAAAATAACCCTTCCTCCAAAATTAAAATAATGAAACGTTTTTTCAATGCCAAAAATACAGCCAACTTTCAGACAATGCTAAGTACTGAAAATTGGCAGTCATTGTCCCTTCCTGGAAATGTGGATGAACTCTTTTCAAGATTCCTTTCCGTATTCCTATGTCATTTTAACAAATCATTCCCGCTAAAAAGTTGTCCTCTTACTAAACCTCAAGTCAACCCCTGGATCACGCACGATCTGCGATCTGAAGCCCAGACCTTGAGATCCCTCCACTCTAAACTGAAGTCATCGAATAACCCAATACATAAAGAAGAATATCGTGACTTAAAAAAGTCCCACGCTAAAAATATACGTCAAGCAAAACTTCACTATAACGACTCCAAAATCTCTGAATCTAGGAACACCTCGAAAGCAATTTGGTCCATGATCAAATCACAGACCACTGCCTCTAAACAAAAATGCGACCTAACGCTAACCGTAAATGGTGAAGTTATATCCGATGCATCTTCTCAATGCAAACTTTTTAATAACTTCTTCATCAACTCATGTAATATTGGAAAGCCCTATGTGCCTATCAATGCTCCCCTCCCTCTTAAACCCTTGCCACCTCCATTAGGTCATATCATCTTTCTCTACCTACAACTCCTCTTGAAGTAGCTAGGGTAACTAGGAAATTTGGTTCTAAACACTCATATGGACTAGATGAAGTGCCGGGCTCTCTTCTTTCCAAGTGTACGGACTTTCTCTCTGGCCCACTGATAGCCTACATTATAAATCGATCCTTCTCTGAAGGCATTTTCCCTTACAAATTAAAGGCAGCAAAAATTATACCTATTTATAAATCCAAAGGTAAAAAATCTGAAATGACTAACTATCGTCCCATCTCCCTTCTCTCTTCTTTCTCCAAAATATTTGAATATATTATCATGCGCGATCGTATAATATCATTTCTAAATCACCACAACATTATCTCCCCTAGTCAGCACGGTTTCTTGAAAAACAAATCGACCACGAGTGCAATCTTCAGTTTTCTTTCCCCTCTATATTCTGCTCTTGACAAAGGCAACCACGCTGTAGGATTGTTCTACGACATGACCAAGGCTTTCGACACCATTGATCACAAAATCTTTCTCGACAAATTACATACTTATGGTATCCGTGGGGTAGCTCTTGATTGGATTTCCTCTTTTCTGTCCGACCGTACCCAAGTAGTGGAACTCCAGACATCTAAGAGTAAATCCGTCACCACAACCCGCTCTACACCTCTGTCAATAGTCTGCGGGGTTCCCCAGGGATCAATTTTGGGACCATTAGCCTATATCCTTTATGTCAACGACCAGTCCGCCTACTAAGAAGAGGGCACTCTCACCCAATATGCTGATGACTCCAGCCAACTGCTGACTCTACCCAAACTCCAACTCATTCAGGACCTTCCCCCCTTAATTAACAATCAAGTTACGTTAATGTCATCATACTGCCTCAGCAAACAACTCACCATATCACGCTCTAAAACTGTTTATCTCTACTTTCACACCCCTTATAAGATCCCTACTGCCAGTCCCCTTGTTCGTCTTGACTCTGATACTATCCCCCGCGCTCAAAATGTCAAAGTCCTGGGCCTTGCACTAACTGATAACCTAGACTGGTCCATCCATGTAAACCACGTTGCAAACAAAATTCTATCTGGTTGCTACTCAATACGGAAGCTCAAACAAATAGTTCACCCCCACATCCTATTGCTAGTTTACTTTGCACACATTCACTCTCACTTATCATATGGCCTGCTAATTTGGGGAGTAGCCCCCCATGCAAACAGAATATTCATTCTCCAAAAAAGAGCGTTAAGTATCATAGCTGGTGTCTCTAGAAAACACTCATGTAGAGAACTCTTCAAGGAACTTGGTATTCTTACTCTTGCCTGTACCCTCATCCAATCAGCCCCATTATTTGTTCGCAATAACAGTAACCTCTTCCACCTAAACGCTTCTGTGCACTCCCATAACACGAGAGCCAACCTTCACATACACAGGCCCTCCCACAACCTGCGCCTCTTTGCACAAGGCCCTGAATATCTAGCTTCCACCCTATACAATAAGCTCCCTGACCACATCAAAACCTCTCCCACCCTGCCTTCCTTCAAACATAAGTTGAACTAATATCTTATAGCAAACAGCTTTTACTCCGTCAATGACTACCTCTCCATGTAATATTTGCAGTTTATTCACTTTATCATTAAAATATTTACAATAATAATCTAGTAGAGTTAAACCTTAAACAAGCAATTGAATTGTTTAAATTTTCTTCTTTTTTTCAAATATTCCCTTAGCCGAAATGATGTAATTCTTTGGATTGTGCATGTATATTAGACACGTTCTACTGTAGGCCCTACATCATTGCTGTTTTCTGTGCCATCAGCTGATCACAATCTCATATCAATTAGTATATATACATATTGCTTTATATCAAACTTTTCTTTCTTCTTTATGACTACTTTTATTTTGCATCTACTCTACTTTAACAAACACTGTATATATATCATTATTATTATTATTATTTAATATAGACTATTCACTTTCTCTGCAAAGAGATACTTGTACACTGTACTAGTCTTAAGTGAATAAAATATCTATCTATCTATCTATCTATGATTCCGAATGAATATGTCAGTACTGGTATAGCATATTATGTATTTATTGCTGTGATCTTGTTTTTACCATTAAGTTGCGTCTTGAGAATAGATTTTAGTCGTTTCTTGTATGTATCTATCAATTTTGCTTTCATTACTTTATGTTCAATTCTGGCAGCTTGTGAGAATCCTAAATATTTGTATACATCGTTATCGTCCATTACTTCAATCCTATTTCCATTATCTAGCTGGAAATCTTCTCCTTCCGTAACCTTACCCTTTTCGATATGTAGCGTCCTATATTTGTATACTCCAAACTCCATGCAGTTATTATTATTATTAATATTGTTAATATTATTATTATTACTATTATTATTTTTATTATTATTATTATTATTATTATTATTATTATTATTATTATTATTATTATTATTATTGTCTTTGTAGAAGGGAACTCTAATTATGATTATTTTGAAGGTATATGTGGAAAGTTTACCATTCCAAATTGTAAACAAATGTTTTCTATGTTAGCAATTTATAGACCACCTGATAACAATACAAAACTGCATTTCGTGAGGGAAGTAGAGGGGTTTATAAGACTAAATGCTTCTACGCCAAATGTAATTATAGTAGGGGACATGAACTTAGATACACTTAATGACGAGGATATTAACATAATCACTTATAAAAATCTAATGGCTGTAAACGGTTTCTTTAATTGTGTCAAAGAAAATACCCGAGAGGAATTTAGAGAGGGTGTACTTTCACAGTCATGTATCGACCATTTATTCGTTAAATGTGCTAATTCACCCGTTCGCTCTGTAATCTATACCACAAAAATAACTGACCATTATTTAATAGCAGCTGACATACATGCACTTGAGTCTGAAATTTCAAGCGAGGTACCAGCGCGAAAACAGTGTTTTAATGAACGAGTGCTAAAACAAAAACTTCAACGTTGTGATTGGTCTGCTTTATTAGAAATCAATGATTGTAATGACCTCTATGAAGCTGTTGTAAACAACTTTAAATCTTGTTATGTGGGTGCAACCTATCGCGGTGGCGCGAAAAAGAAAAGCGAAAGAAATGTTGGATGACACCTACCCTCCTTATAAGCATCAAAGAAAGAGATAATCTATTTAAAAAGTGGAAAAATTGTAACACCGCAGCAAAATCATTGTACAGGGATGAATACACAATCAGCACGTAATTTAATAAACAAACAGATTGGACTGGCAAAAATAAATTTTTATAAAGATCAGATAAATAAATCGAAAAATGACTTAAAAGAAACGTGGCAAACGATTAACGAAAATCTTAGGTAAAAAGAAAAAACTGTCTGTAGACGAAGTAATTCACAATCATTTAGGGAAGCATAACAGAGATAAGGAAATAGCTGACAATTTTGCGGAATCGTTTGTAAGAGAAGTTAAAGAAATTCAACATGAGTGTAGCATAAGTACGAGCCGCAACGTTAAAAACGATGCTGAGTGCCAATCTTTTTTTATGCCACCTGTAAGTGAAACTCAAATACGATCTATTATACAGAACATGGATAATAATAAACAACCGGGTTGGGATGGTGTCAGAGTTCAAGACTTAAAATTGTTGATAGATGATATAAGCCCAGTCTTAACCAAACTAATAAATTTATCGATTGAAACAGGAACAGTACCGGCAAACTTAAAGACATCAATAGTTCGACCAATTTACAAAAAGGGAGATCATTTATCATATTCTAATTACAGGCCAATAGCACTCTTGTCAGTTATAGAGAAAATTCTGGAACGTTGTGTGGCCGATAAGTTGTCTGCTTATTTGGAAAAATTTAAAATCATTGATAGACTGCAGTATGGTTTCCAGAAGGGCAAAAGCACAAGTGATTTGCTTATCAAGTTCTCAGATTTTGTTAACACGAAATTAAATGATAACATGCATGTAGTAGCTTTATTATTGATTTTCTAAAGCGTTCGATACGTTGAACCACAGTAAGTTATTAAAAATGCTTGGAAATGTTGGTATAAGAGGCCAAATTTTAAAGTGGTTTTCCAGTTTCTTAACAGATAGGAAACTTTTGGTCAAAATAGGGGAGTGTTTCAGTAAAGAAAGAGAGATTGTGACTGGAGTTCCGCAAGGCTCCATATTAGGGCCGTTATTGTATCTCATTTATGTAAATAATATGACTAAGTGTATGAAAAATTGTACCGTTTTTATGTATGCTGATGACACTGTCCTGTTGTTTGCCCACAAGATCTTATCTACTGCGGAATTAAAGCTACAGCAGGATTTCACGCAATTATTAATGTGGACTCACGATAATAATTTAATAATTAATGCGGGCAAAACCAAGATATTACAATTTGTTCCCCTCTGAACCATAACCGGCAGCAACCTCTTCAAATATTGTTTCAACTCTTATGAGTGCCTACATGGTATGGTAGATGGAAATAACTGTTTAAACTGTGATGTATTTATTGAGAGTGTTGATAGTCACGTGTATTTAGGTATCACAATTGATAGATTTTTGTCATGGAGGCCTCACATTGTATCCTTGTGTAAACGCCTAAGATCTTGTGCATTTCAGTTATTTAAGTTAAAAATGGTGTTACCTTTCAAACTTTTACGGTCTGTGTACATTGCTATAGCTGAATCTATTATTTCATATGGTTTGTTGGCCTGGGGCTCTGCTTCGCTCTCTCACGTGAATTTAATATCAAACCTTCAAAATGCAATGATTAAAACAATTACACCATGCTTTTTACAAAACAATGTGAACTACAATAGTATAGCCATGAAGTTTAAATTTTGTAATGTACTACCTTTATCATACCTGTACATGTATAAATTCATTTTAAAATTTTACTTCAATAGAATGTATAATGTTCCGTACGATGGTAGGGGGGTCACGAGGTGGAGAACAAGAGGAAATTACATTTTACCACAGTTTAACAACAAATATGGAAAAAGAACAATTTTTTACTTAACACCTGCAATATTTAATAGCCTTCCCGTTCATCTACGAAATTTAGATAAAATATCAGCCATAAAATCAGAAATTAAAGGTCATTATCTTGAAACTATGCGCATAGATGACGTCAGTTGCTGACCACTTCCCCTATCATGGCGCAACATTTTATAATTGTTTGAGTTCAGTTAAATTGAGTATTATTGTATTGTTCATTCTTGACGTTTGTTATTTTCTTGTTCCTTATTATTTAATTTAATCATTTATGGAGTTCCTAGTAAGTTTTTATGTTTTGTTATTGTAATAACTCACACTTATCACAGATATTTCATGTATTTTTGTATTTATTTAAACCACAGACAAGCCTTTTCATAAGGCTTTGTGGAAAGAAGCTTATTCCATTTTGTACATGATGTTATAAATAAATTGAAAAAAAAAAAAAAATTATTATTATTATTATTATTATTATTATTATTATTATTATTATTATTATTATTATTATTATTATTATTATTATTATTATTATTATTATTATGATTATTATTACTATTATTATTATTATTATTATTATTATTTGTATGATAAAAGATAACATTGATATTTTTGTACCTGTTTTAAAACATTTATTCAATCTTTCTCTTAATGATGGTTATGTGCCTGATATTTTAAAAACGGCTCTTATAATCCCTATCTTTAAAAGTGGTGATAAAATCATGGTTAACAATTATCGACCCATCTCATTGTTGCCTTCAATATCAAAAATTTTAGAGGTTTGTGTAAAAAATCAGGTTTTAAACTTTCTACAGTCAAATCAATTCTTTTCTGAGATTCAGTTTGGTTTCTTGCCAAAGAAGAATGTTGACATGGCAATAGAGAATCACACAAGTCATATAACCAAAGCAATGGAAAAGAATCACAAGACCATGGCACTGTATTTGGACCTCAGTAAGGCGTTTGATATGATCTCTCATAACTTATTGGTAAATAAGCTCAACAGGTGTGGTCTAAGAGGAAAAATTGGTCAATGGTTCGAATCATATTTAAATAGAAGAGTCAAAACTTGTCTAAATGGAACAAACAGCATGAAATTGAACTGTAGTACGATGGGTTCATCAAAGGGTCTGTGTTGAGGCCCCCAATATTTCTTCCACTTTTTATAAACGATCTTCGGCAATATTGCCTTGTTATGCTTCAGTTACTCTTTTTGCAGATGAGCAGCTTAGTGCTTTCAGCGCGTCACGTATGTAATTTTACAAAGCTTGTCAATCATGATCTACACATTGTATCCGTAAGTATTGTTAGAAATAACGGTCTTGTTTTAACTAGTTTCAAAAACCAAATTCCTGTATTCGTTTTAAAGAGAAGACTACATTCCTCATTCTGTAACATTGTCTTAAATGATCAAAACTGCATTGAAACAACTAATTGTGAAGCAAGTGTATTGAAAGCTGAGAGTATATTAAAATATTTGGATTGTCTATGGATTCATCATGAGTTGCGAGCATGCATAGATAAATATGTTTAACAACAAAATCTTCGATCCATCAGTTATATCATCTTATACTTAAAAAAATATGCAATTAAATGTTCTCTAAGGCAATTGTACTTCGCTATTTTTCAATCGAATTTGCAATTTGGTATCATTCATTGGGGCGGGAAACATTTTAATATAAACTAACATCACTGACACTGCTCAAAACTATACATGAGGAACCAATTGTAAATCTTCAGCGGCTTCAGTCAACTTGACTTTGTTTATAAGGAGCACGACATTTTCATTGACACAACTTATTTATAGAACTGTTTTATATGTTTTTAGTAATCTTATTAACCATGACTTTGTCGAATAGTGCTGCAATACTAGAAAAATTCCCAATTTTTTTTTTTTTTTTTTTTTTCAGTGCTACGGTTTAACCGCTACCTGACTTTAGATTAACAAAGACACGTAAACCGTTAGTTATCATATAAAGGCCCATATCTGTTCAATTCTATTTAGCAAGATTACAGAGTTTAAACCATGTAGAAATATGTTCATTTAAAAAAATTGAGAAAAGCAGTAAAGAGAGGTGAATTAATTCCCATTTTAAAATTGCTTTACCTTAATATTAAGATATTGTATGTAGGCCTACTTATGCGTTGTTTTTTTTTTTTTTTTTTTTTTTTAATGTTTATTGATTTGGTTAACATTTAAAACCATATCATGAATTTTTAATATACATTGGATTTTAATTTTATTTATTTTAGTAAGTGGTTAATTATTGGTGTTAAGGTTTTAAGAATGTAGTTATTAATATTACCCGGTGCGCTGGCACAATTAAAATGGTATTATGTGAAGCAGTTCCTTCACACGAGCAGTTGCTCATGAAGGCAACTTGCTTGTTTGATATTGTTAAATATCTTGTGTGTTGTTTAATTCAAATAAAGTTGAATTGAATTGCAAAGTAGTTATGAAGAGAAATTATAACATTGACGGGGATGTTTAGTTCGCGTCGGGTGGTGAATAAAACTTACATTATTCTTATTTCCCTACGTAGCGTCCACTGTTGAAGGACATATTTCAAGGAATGCTGGTCTTTCGTTTGTTGCCTCTGTGCAAACGCACTCGATTCTTGGAACTGCCAGGATGGCGGTGGACGGCCTAGTTGTTGGATTTGTGTTGTGGTGGTGGTGGTTAAGTGCTGGTTGTGGAGGTGGTGGTAGTGGTGTAGTTGGGGTATAGTATATTATTATAATTATAATTCTTAGTATTTACAGTCTGTCCACATCTCGTACAAACCGGACACGTAAATGCAAGTATGCGGACTATGTCAAGCCATAAATGTGCCTATAATAATAACATAAAACAGCAAATCAAAACTGATCTAAAAATCTATACCGTATTAAACATACATTCAATCAAAAAAACTAACTTAATCTTACAAAATATCAACATAAAATTCGTTTAGAAAACCTTGTCATTGAGGAATTTCGGACTACATGGCAGTACCAAATTATAACCGCTTTCGCATTTGATGATATAAATTCTTGTTAATGTCCAGTTGGGGTTAAATATTGTGTAGGTTGTGTGGCATAACGCACGTGGCGACACAAAATTGGTATGTGGTGATTTGATCTTTCCACAGTTTCTTTATTTCTTGTCCTAAGTCAAAGTAGCGACTAACTTTTCGTCCACGTTTGTTGCAATATGTTGGCTTAGTGGAATTGCTACATCAATAATGATGTTTGCCTTTTGATTTATCCATTAAAATGATATCAGAGGCCTATTATGTTGTACTCGTCTTATCTGTAATAACAGGGGGCCCCACCCGGGATTTTTTTTTTCACTAAAAAAAAAAAAAAAATTTTATAGTTACAATTACAATTTCTTAATTACCTTTCAGGTCGGGGGATACTTGTAGTATGGTACCCGAGTACGATGTTCTCCGTACGAACACTTTTGGGCCAGATGTGGTGAATTATGTGGCAAATTGATTATGTTCTGTGCAAATAGTTGACAGGGCTAGAAGTTTTACATCACGAGATTACATGATCTATGTCTCATTGGTCAAATGGCTCTTTATACATGATCATCCAGAGTATGTCTTGTCTTAAGATGTGCTTCTGTGTAATCGGGTAGCAATTACTTGATTCCTGTATGGCATGAAATAATCCCTCTGTGTATCAAATAAATCGCCTACTGTAACCATCTATTAGATGCATCAGTGTACTAACATAAGCACGAGCAATTCTGTGTGATGTCTCCATGCAGATCTTAAGTTTCCACATGTTGCTTTCATATCAGTAACTTAGAGATGTCTGCAAAAATTGTCATCTTATGCATATTTAACGGGCTGTGAGGTTTGAAATCCGCTGCACTACAGCTGTATGTAATCGCGAAAAAGTATGTTACTATAGAGTGATTCCCTTAACAAATTGATTGCTTAATATCGAACTGCGTTATAATAAAATCAGATCTCACTCTTCCACCACGTAACCTAGACATGTCGTGCGTGCGACCGCCACTCTGGGTGTTAAGTGGGTTTCTGTTAGAAAGTTCCTATTTTTCGTTTAAATTGCTTGTCCCCGTTTGTGCCAGGTTAAATACCGAAGAATGCATTAAAACGGGTTTACCGCTTAGTATTAATTGCCTTCACTTTATTTTTCCCGTTTAAATTTGATATCAGTATTTCTTTCACTCTCTTCACAAAAGTATCTTTAAGCTTGTTCTTCGCTTCCGCTTGATGAATCTGTTCAGCTTGAATGAACCCAAGGTATTTATACTATTATTATTATTATTATTATTATTATTATTATTATTATTATTATTATTATTATTATTATTATTATTATTATTATTATTATTATTATTATTATTATTAAAATTAACAAAAATTTCCGAGGTTAAGCAAGAAATAAAAATATATTTGTTGTCTCAATTGAGTGCTCTTGCCTAAATCTGTTTTGCTCTTACCTTGTTTCGAACTCATCCTTTACCAATATTTCTGACAAGTTTCTGATATGTTTAAGAACAAAAGCCTTGAAGTTGTGTAGTGTTTCTTTTTTTATTTTTAAGTTACGGTTAATCTACCTCAATTTGTTTATTAAATGTTTGTGATTTGTATATGTTTTTTCATAATGATTCCTTCCTCTATAGTTGTTTTTGTTTAGTTTATTTGATGTTGTTTATTCCACAGATGAGCCCGCATAATGGACTTTGTGGGTTTCCTTGAGATGTAACAATGTAAATTTGTGTTTTGCGAAAATAAATTGATTAAAAAAATATATATATATATTATAATTATTATTATATTTATTATTATTATTATTATTATTATTATTATTATTATTATTATTATTATTATTATTTTATTATGATTATTATTATTATTATTATTATTATTATTATTTTATTGGATGTATTTCATACAAACTCGGTTAAAACCGGAGCTAACATGTTGTACGGACTAACGTCAAGTACTTCCATGTGTACCTATTACATACATTATTACCTTGTCTTAACTCTAACTAAAATAAGTCATTTATAAATCGTAATATTGTTTGTAGATGATGTTTTCTTTCTGCTGTGTACGGTCGTGACCGATTCCTCGTCGCCATCCTAGCATTTGCTCTTCGGACTATGGGAAAACACGAAAACCATGTCAGGATGGAAGCTGTCTCGAAATCTCGAAGTATCATTCTTAGTTTAGAAATTTACGAACTATTCTACACGTGTTGAGTATTACTGCCTTTTGAGTCTCCATGTATACATTGGGTAGTAGATCTAGTTGTTTAATGCTTTTATGTAGCTTCTTCGGTATGATGCCATTAGCCGATATTACGTATGGTATTGTATTTACCTTTTTCTGTTTCCACATCTTCTTGATCTCAATTGCAAGTTCACTATACTTGTCAATTTTTTTCTTCCACGTGGTCTCGACGTTATGGCACATTGGGATAGCAACGTCGATAAGGGTAGTTTCTTATTTCTTCTTGTCAATTATTATTAAATCCGGTCTGTTGTGATGTATCGTTTGGTCTGTTATAACTGTGTGGTCATAATATAATTTGTAATCTTAACTATCTAGTACTTTCTCTGGTTTGTATTTGTAGTAAGGTGTGTGTGTGTCAGTGAGGTTGTATTTGATGCTATTTTTTTTTTGATAAATAATTTTAGCTATTTGGGTTTATGTCTGTAAGGTAATCTGTTTGACAAGGGGGAATTTTGGGCCCAAAAACCCCCGGAATGTTTTGGGTTCGATTTTTTTCCCCCCTTGCACTACATTTTCTACATGATCTTTTTTACTTTTGGCATTTTGTATTTGATTTTTTTATAATTTTTTGGGTTGCAATCACTCGTCTTAAAATACCCAAATCAAAAAACCTTCTGTTTCTCCAAATTTCCCCGTTTTTTAAACCCACCATTTGTTGTTTTAATATCTACGTGACCTTTGTTTTATTTATCATAATGTCTCTTGTGTATGGTCTTTTCTGAGAGACAAAACTTTTTGAAGCGCAGTTATGATTTTCCCCTTGTAGATTTGCCCTTTCTTTTCTAGTTTTGAGTGGATTTTAAATGTTTTTGTCAGCTAAAAAAACAGCCCTATGCATTGTTGTATTTGCTTTTTTGTAAAAAAATATTTTCTTAAAAGTCTTTTTGGTTTTTTAATATAATTTTTTCAGTTTTAATTGGGCCCTTTTTTCGTCCTCCTTTTCTTTTGGGAAGTGTCAATTTTCTCTATTGCTGATTTGGATGTGTATTCTGTTTTGGAAAAAATTTTTAAGTTCGATTTAAATTTTTCCCCAAGGGCGGGTGTCTGTCGCGTCCTTTAATGATTCCAAAGGAATATGTAAAGTACGGGAAATTAGCATATGTATTTTTTGCTGTAAATTTTTTTTTCCCTTTTAGTTCTTTTTTGGGGATAGACTTTAGTCGTTTTTTGGGTATGTATCTATCAATTTTGTTTTCCAAAATTTTTTTTTTGTTAAATTCTGGCACTTGTGAGAACCCTTAAATTTTTGGGATACATCGTTATCTCCATTATTCTAATCCTATTTCCATCATCTCCCGGGAAAACTTTTTCTGCTTGTGAACCTTACCCTTTTTTTTTGTGCGTCTTACATTTGTTTTACTCCAAATCCATAAAGATACCTTGACTAAATTCTAATTTTTTATTGACTAGACTGTTTGGGTTGAGAAAATTGATCCCATAAAAATTTTAGGTCATTCAGGGAAAAAATAGGGGGGAAAAATTGTGTGACTCCTATTTTTGGCCCCTTCCCATTTTAAACCCGTATTTGTTCTTTAAGCATGCGACAGTGGGTTTAATGTCAGCCCAAAACCCATAATGCATTTAAATGAGTCCCCTTGGGGGAAAATGCCACTTTTAATTTGTATTGGTTTCTGTAGATCTGCGGGGTTTTCATTTTTGTTTTAGTGTTTTTTCTCCATTCCCCTTTACTGTCTTAAAAAAAGTTTAAAATTACTGGGTTGATTTTATATATTTGAAAATCTGAAAAACCCATGTGGGGGTGTTGAGCAAAGGTTTTTCTTGTAGTCAATGATTTTTCCGTAAATTTCCTTTTTTTTGGGGTCCCTGATTCTTTACATTTAGAGTGGGTAAAATTTGTTTTTTTACATCCCTGTGATTTCTTACAGCATCCTTTTTTTTCCTCGGCCATGATATTGTATTTTTTTCCCCCAATGATTATATACTTTATTTTTTAAATGCTTGAAGTCAATTTTTTTATATAATTTGGTGGCATGAAATTTGGCCGATATTTATTTGGGGTTTTGGGGTGTCATTACCCTTGGGTTTTGAAAAAGGGTTACTCCCAGTAAAAAAATTCGGGTTTTCTTTAACCCCCCATTTATAAATTCGTTGAGACATTTTCTAATTTGTTTTGTGAGTATTTATTGAATTTCTTAAAACAAAATTTTTAAATTTTATCTTTACCTGGTGATTTTCCGGGCCTAGGGTTACCCGGGGGATTGTCGTTTTAATTCTAAACATTTACCTTCAAATCTCATTAATATCGTCATCCTAGCTATTTCATCTTGAATCCATTGTCCCATCCGGGTTTTGTGTGCTACCGGGTTACCCCATTTTTCCTGTCCAAAATCTTCTATTTTTGTCAAAAATTGGTTTTGGGCTTTTCCTAAAATTCTTCGGTACCAAATAGTTTTTGGGTTAAAAACTTTTTTTCCTTTTTTTTAAACATTGGTTTTGTTTTTTTTCAAAATACTACTTTTTTTAAAATCTTTTTAATCTTTTTTTTTTTTAAGTGTATCAAATATTCGTGAATGAATTCGTTGGGTTTTTCAGCTTTGGGGGGAAATTTGAATCCCCTAAAAAATTTTTTGGGGCGTTTTTATCACATTTTTAGATCGATTACCCATTCGGTATTGTTCCAGTCGACCATATCTTCCAAAACCCTAAACGTTTTCCCCCCAACTGGGCGCTTTTCCCATTTCGTACTTTTCTTCTCCTGTTTTGTTTTTAAAGATGTTGCAGTTTTTAAATTTTAACCTAAAAAATCAAAACCACTGTACAGCAGCACAATAAATTGCCCCCTAAAACGTCTGCAAATGATATTTTCGTCTTGTGTTTAATCTGATAAAAAATGTGTTTTTCATTATGTGTACCGCTTTCTTCATTTTTTTAAATGCTTGGGGTTTAGGTATGTATGGTCTTCTGTTTGGTTATATGTGCGAAACTCTGACGGGGGCTGTTGAAAAATGCAAAGCTAGGGTTTTTCTTTAGATTGATATGTCAGGTGATTTTTTTTTTGCGTTATGCATATCTACCTTTTGTGTTTGATGCTAGTTGTTCGGGGTATTTGATCTTTTTGGGTTGGTTTGGGATTTCTAGGGGTTCTGGACGTTTTGGTAGGCCTGGCCTTTGGTGGGTTTCGGAAATTTTTCCTGGTGGGGCCTGGACTTTCGGAAATTTTCTGGAGTTCTGGTTATCTGGCGTTCTGATAGGCGGGGAGTTCTGGTTGGTTGGAAGTTCGGTGTTTTGGGTAGTTTTTAAAAGTTCTAGCTGGTAGGGGTTTTCGACCGGTATTTTCTGGTAGTTTTTATTAGCTCTGGAAATGAAGGGGGTTTCTTTTTCTTCGCTGTCCCCCGGGCTGATGTTTTGGGCCATTATCCCCTTGATGCGCTTGTAGTTCTTTTCTTCATTCGCGTTTTTTATTAATATGTTTACTGGTAACATTTTTTTAACTATAATTTTTCTTGGTCAGCTTTCTCTTTCCTTACTTTAAAAATGGATATTCACGAAAAAACTCCCTATGGGGGCTCTTGTCGAAAACCTATTAAAACAGTCTCGAAAAACGTTACCCTATAATAGCTAACGCATCACACAAATGTTCATTCTTTGCCCCTTTTTGATGCCGTCTTTTTTTTTCCAGTTTTTGGCGGTTTTTGGGTTTAAAAGTGTTTTCATTACAAAAACACCATCGTCTGTTTTTTCCCCTTTTTTCCTTGTTCTGAAAAATTATTCTACTATCTGTAAAAGTCACCTATTTTTTGGTTTTTTTTTTTATAAAGTAAAATACACTTAAAAAGAATTAAAAAAATTTTTCTCAATGATTAAATAAATTTCAGGGCGGTGATAAAGGTCTTCGCTTCTAAACCTTTTCCCTTTTTCTTTTTTGATAAATCTTTTTTATCTGACGAATTTAAAAGACTTCAATTTTTTTGATTTTTCCCAAAAAAATTAAAGCGGTGTTTTTACGAAAAATGCAAAATATTGTACTATTTTTTTTTAATATATTCCCTTTTCGGAAGTTAAAAATAATCCTCTAAAAAAAAAAATGCCTACCACTAACTGTAAAAAATTAACAAAATTAAAAACTGTTTCAATGCAATTTATAGCCAGGTAAATTCAATCATATTTTAACCCTTACAAAAATGGTTTAAAAATAAAAAAAACTAATATTTCCCCTTCAATGTCACTTTTAGTACGTCACTAAATAGATTTAAATTTTCAGTCAAAAATTTTAGATGGGGAAAGCTTGTTTTTTCAGCGGCAATAGAAATTTAACCCGCAATTTATCTCGAGCTTGACCCAGCTTTTAACCCCAACAAAGTTGGGGGTTTTTATTATTATTTTTATTATTTTTATTATTATTATTATTTTTAATTATTATTATTATTTTTAAATTTTTTTGGATGTATTTCATACAAATTTTGGGCGAAACCCGGGGCTAACATGTTGTACGGACTTACGTTTAAATACTTTCCCCCGTGTAAACTTAAAATTACATACCTACCTTATTTTCTTTGGGCTTAACTCTAACTAAAATAAATTATTTATAAAAAGGTTGATAGTTTTTTTTCTGCTGTGACGGTCGTGGGGCCCATTTTTTCGTCGCCATCCCAGCATTTGCTCTTTGGGGCTATTGGGGAAACCCCGAAAACCATGTCAGGGGTGGGATTTCATACAAAAATCGGTATAAATCGGTTTAATTTTTATTATTAATTATTTATTATTATTATTATTAATTTATTATTATTATTATTATTTTATTATTATTATTATTATTATTATTATTTTTCTTGCTTTTTGCTTTCCAGGGCCCCAAAATTAGAGAAATCAAATTTTTACGAGTCATTTTTGCTGTGTTGAACGCACACAGATTTTGTACGCCACAGTCGTAACGAAACGTCAGGTAAAAATTTTAAAAAAAAACGACACAGCGAAATGACTCGTAAAATATTTTTATTTCTTTTATTATTATTTTTATTTTACTTTTTTTTTTATTTTTTATTATTATTATTATTATTATTTTTTTATTATTTTTATTATTATTTTTTTTATTATTTTTAATTATTTTTTATTATTTTATTGGGTGATTTCCCCTACAAACTTTTGGTATAACCCCGTTATTATTATTTTATTATTAAATTTTTATTATTATTATTTATTATTATTTATTATTATGGTTTTTTTTTCTTCTTTCCTGCTCTTTTTGCCCCACCGAAACTCACTCGAGCAAGATATGGGGGGAGGGAAAAAATTCACCCAGCATGGGGGACCCCAAAAAGTGGGGGGGGAGACAGAACTCAGAGGGCTGAGGGGCCTTTCCCCACGGGTTTTGCTTGTACCAAAGGGTTGCAAAATTCCCGCATGGGCACGAACCCGGGGTTGCCTTCGGGTGGAGCTTCTCCTTTTTCCCTGACCACTCCCTTTGGGGACCCAAAACCCTTTACGGGGGACGACTCAGGAAAAAGATTTTAACGGACCCCCAGGGTTGTTTAAAGTCCCTTTTAGTTCTACGGCGAGCGGCTGGTATTTTTTGCATCTTTTGGCCCCATTGGGGCTGACCACATGGGGCCCTCGGGGGGGGTTTGGGGATGTCAATGATGGTTGGGCCCTTTGAGCCTTTTTTTTCAAACAAAAAAACCCCCTCTGGCCTATTTGCCTCGACCGCCCTGTCTGTGACGATGACCCGAGTCCCCCAGCAGCTTTCGTTTTGGTTGCGTAGGACTTTCTCCCGGGCCTAACTTGTTGTTTTCGGGGCCCCTTTTCCCCTTTCCCCAGGCCGTGCTCCTTAGCCAGTGCTTTGGGGGAACCACTTTTTGGCCCACGCGTTTTTGGCGCTCAACTACTCCTTTGGAGCTAAATCAGAGCATCCCTTTTGATGTGGCTGGATGGCCGCTGGCCTTTTTCAGAGACGGGGCAATTTTTGGACGCGTTTTTTTAGAATGGGATCGCCTCGTTTGTTCTTGGTGTGAAACCCCTTGATCCCGAATTGCAACCGAACCCCTCGGGTTTTACTGGAGGCCCGCCCTGGGGGAGCCGTTCCGTCTTTGGGGGTTTTAAGTCGGTGTGTCCCCAGTGAGTCGGCTGGGAAACCCACAGTGAAAGGGGGTTCTCCCTCCACTTTGGGTTCTTTCTGCCGCAGTCTTGTGCAAAATGCATTCTTCGCCCCGCAATGAAGTGGGTTTAGGGCTTTATCCTGTGCCAGATTTCCCTTTTGCGGCTCTCCCGAGATAAAAGTAAGCCTGGAGTTGGTGTTCCTTGCTGTGGCATAGCAACCCCCGACCCTGGCAGCCCTCTTTACCAACGTTGCGCGACATTTTCAATTTTCTCCACGGAGTGCCTCGGATGTTTCATCCTGGGCTTGGTCATGACGGGCGATCTTTCCCATCGAATGCCCGGGAGGGCAGTGTTGGAACCCCTTTCACCGAGCCCCAAAAGTGTACGAAGGGCCCCGGCCCAAAGCCCCGCGTTAATCCCCCGTGATTTTTATTTCCCCGAACTCAGGTACGACCTACAAACCTTGTAACCCCCCGGCGGGGGAACCTTTTTCTCGACCTGTTTCCGGCGTCGGTATCCTGATGCCCCAGTGCTGAAAGGGCCCCGATACTTTTTAGGTTTTCTTCAAAGCCCCGACCTCGAATCACTTCCCCCCCCCGATTTGGGGAGTCCTCCTTGAGGGTCTTTAAAATTGCCCTTTTTTCACGTGCATGACGGCACCCTTGGGCGAGGGCCAAATCCATAAAAAAAGGCCCTTTTGGGTGAAGCTCTTGACGGTTCGAACATGCTCCAAAAAAAATTCATCAGGTGGATGCGTACATCTTCAAATCATCCCTGTAAAAACGGTGCGTGAGTGTGAAACCCTTTGGTTTTTTTTTGGAGCTGGTAACCATACCCAACTTCCTCAGCATGTTGCTTAGTGGGGGTTTAAAGCGAGGGAGAAAACCCCAGGGGGCTGAGGTATCTCCCTGGAAAAACCCCCTTTGGAAAGCGGGGGTTTCCTCCGTCCCGGGGTCTTGTTGCAAATTGTCCTACCTTTGGAAAGTGGGTTTTTCCATGTGGGCCCTTGGGAGTGCTCGAAAGTTTGGATGAGCCCAGGGGTCGATTATATCAAATGACAGACGTGCAGGGAAACCATGAGTGTGGCACAGAAATCCCAACCCCCTTTTCCTTTTGTCCCCCAACCTACGGAAAAGGGTTTCGCTTTTTGTGTGTGCTTGCCGTGATGTACCGTTTCCTCACTAAACAGCTTTCCCCGCATATCGGCCCCTTCCCCAGCCATTTTGCTCGTCCCCGGGGGGCTTTTTGAAGGGTGAGGGGGCCCAAAAATTTTTGCCGCAAGTTTGGATGTGAAGATCTTGTTTTCACCGTCGGGGGGGGATGTGATGGTCTATAGTTTTTGGGGTTTTCCCGGGGTCCCCAGGCTTTTCTTTTGTATGTGACGCCAAGCGTGAAGAACGGGGGGTGAACTGCGGGATCGTCGAGGTTTGTGGAAACCCCAGCGCAAGAACCCAATCGTGCCTTTTAAATTATTTTCCCCCAAAAGTTTTTGGGTGGCCCTCTATCCCCGGGGCCTTTCAATTTTTTCTTCTTTACCCGCCACGCGTAGTCCTTGACGGAAATAAACGCTGTCAGGGATTTGGGGTAAAGGCCTTGGGATTATTACTATTATTATTATTATTATTATTTTTATTATTTTTATTATTATTATTATTATTATTATTATTATTATTATTTTTATTTTTAAATTTTTATTAATTTTTATTTTTTTATTATTATTATCTTATTTTTCCCCTTTTTCTGCTCCCCCTTTGGCCCCCACCCAGCTCATCTCGGCCAAGATATGGGGAAGTGCACCCTAGCGTGGGGAACCCCAAAGGTGGTGGGAACAAAAAGAACTAAAGGCTGAGGACCTTCCGCACGATGTTTCTTGTACCAAGGTTGCAGCCTTTTGCATGACACGAAAAGTGCTTTCCCCTTTAATGGAAACTTCTCCTTTGCCGCTGACCACTTCCCCTTTGGGGACCCAAAAACCCTTTACAGACGAACAGGAAAAAGATTTTTAACGGGCCTCAGCTTGTATATGTCCTTGATTTTTACGGGGGAGCAGTGGGATTTTCGCCCCTTTTTGGCTTTTTGTGCTGACCACATGGGCCCTCTGGGGGATGGCGATGTCAAAAGAGGGTTTCCGTTTGAGCTTTTTTGTCAAACAAAATCAAGTCTGGCCTATTTGCCCCCGACCCCCCTGTCTGTCACGATGACAGAGTCCCACAGCAGCTTAGCGTTTTGGGTTTCGTAGGAAATTGCTCGGCCCCCACACTTGTAGTACGGGTTTTTCCCCGTCCCCGAGGCCGTGCTCCCAGCCAGTGGGTTGGGGGACCCCTTTGGGCTACTGCGTTATGGCGTCAACATACCCTTAGGGGCTAACTAGAGCACCACTTGTGATGTGCTGGATGGATGGATTTTTTCCGATAAATATTTAAATTTAAAAACTTTTTTAATGTTTTAGGACTAAAAAAAATCATTTTCTTTGAAATTTACTTTTTAAAAAAAAAAAAGTGTGCAGAGCCATAAATGTACCCAAAATTTACAATAAAAAAAAGTTTTATTTTACATATTATTTGTGTATAAGGGAAAATGGGAAACGTTCTGAAAATTACAGCCATCCATACTCTGCTTAAGTCTTTAAATTTGGTTTCCCCAGGAACGAAAGCTCGTGATCGAGGCGTTTTGATTTCCAAGGACGAGCAAAGAACAGTTTTTTTTCAACTCTAGCTTTGGCCAAACAGCAAATTTGACGAAAGTCCCAAGTTCTCTTCTTCTTCCAAAAAAAAACCCTGCACATTCAAAAGAACGAAAAAATTCCAGGAAACCCAACCCCCGTTCGAAGTGAAAGAATTTAATTTCGACTTGAATTATTCTTGTAACCCTTTCTTTTTTTGTAGATGCGCTTCTTCGTAAAGCCCCCCCAAAACCTTTTTCAACTACAACAGGCTTTAAAGGGGCTAATAGTGACGGATTAAAGGGACAATTAAATTTTGGGTGAAAGTGCACCCCGGATCTAAAATTTGGGAAAAGGTAGAGTTGAAAAATTAATAACATAAATCGTAAATTTTCATTAAAATGTGTTTTGGGTTGAATGACTGTACAACTTTTTTTTCTCAGGATCTGCAACCAAAGCGACAAACCCGACAAGGGTTGCCCCAAAACCCCTGCCCAATTTGTGCAGCAACGTGGAACGGGGGAAAAACATATTGCCAGCCGAGGGAACCGACGAGGGAAGGCCAATCTTCTTGACAAATATCAATCAGTGTCCACTAGGAATGGGGCAGCTCGGGGCCCTTTTTGCAGAGAGGGCAGCAATTTTGGGACGTCGTTTTTGAAAAGAAACGCTCGTATTCTTGGTGCGCACCATTTGATCCTGGATTGCGAACACGAACCCCTCTTTTTTCACTGAAGGGCCTGCCGTCGGACCCGTTCCGTCGAGGGTTTCAAGTCGGTGTGTCCCCAGGGAGCCGGCTCCCAAACCTACCTAAGGGCTTTTTCCCCCCCTGTTGCTTCTTTCTGCCGAGTTTTTAATTTCTAATGCACTTTTTCGTCTCGCAGTGAAGTGGCTATACCTTGATCCTGTGCACAAGGCCTATGCAGCTGACTCTACGAATAAAAAAAGTAAACTCGGTTGGTGTTCCTTTCGGGCATAGCACCTCGACACGAGCGCCCTCTTCCCAAAATTGCCGACAGGGACAATCGCTCCAGGAGCTCCTCGGATGTTCATCCTGTGCTTGGGCATGACGGACGGATCTTCCTATCGAATGCCTGCAGGGGGTGTTGCCTTTTTCTGAGCCAAATGTGACGTATTTTATTATTATTTTATTATTATTTTTATTTTTATTATTATTTTTATTTTTTTGATTATTAATTGTATTTTTATTTATTATTTTTTCATAAACCACGACAACCGCTATGTGGGGGGTTTGTGGACACGTGTAAATTGTTTTTTTGTAAAAAATCATTAATATTTTTATATAATAATAAAAAAAAAAAAATAATACTAAATTTTTTTATTATTATATTATTATTATTATTTTTTTGATTCTAGCAATTTTCGAAAAAAATTTGCCCCGACTGGGGTTCGAACCCAGAAACCCCCGGTTAAGGCCAGCTCTACCAATTAGCTACCGGGACCACAGAACAAACCTTTAGGAAACTCTATTTTTTTGGACTGTTGCTTTTCAGACATAAAACCCAAAAAAGACGGCAATGTAGCTTCAATCGAAATATACATGGATAAATTCAAACACATCTCATCTCCCATGAGTTAAGTAGTATGAAATATGGTTTTTAACATCCCCCCTTAAGGCAAGTTATTTATTTATAGCTTTCGAAAAATTGCCCCCACTGGGGGCGAACCCCGATCCCCCGGCTTTTGTGCCATAGTTTTACCCAAAATTGCTACCGGGGCCCAGAACAAACCTTTAGGGGAAATGCTATTTGTTGTGCTGTTGACTTACATGACATAAACCAACAGAAAAGGGGAAAAGTACTCTCAATCTGAAAGATTGCAGGATAAATTAAACCACTCATCTCCATGAGTTTTGGGATAGAAATATGGTTTTTAAGCATAAGCCCGCTTTTAAGGGCTAGTTTTGATTCATAGCAGTTTTCGAAAAGTTTTTCCCCCACGGGGTTCGACCCCCAAAAACCCCGGGTTAAAGTCCATAGCTCTACCCAATTAAGCTACCCGGGGCCCAGAAAAACCCCTTTTGGAAACTCTATTTGTTGTGACTGTTGGGCTTCATGGCAAAAAACCCAAAAGAAAGGGAAAAGCAGCTTTTAAATCGAAAATTTTCATGAAAAATTTAATCACATCTCATCTCCCATGTTGGTAGTATAAATTATGGTTTTTAAGCATAAACCCGCTTTAAAGGGCATAGTTATTATTCATAGCAGTTGTCGAAAAAGTTTGCCCCGACTGGGGTTCGAAAACCCCAAAAATCCGGGTTAACGTGCCAAGCTCTCAATTAAGTACCGGCCACAGAAAAACCCCTTTTTGGGAAAATGCTACCTAGCAAACCAAACGGCGGGGAGACACCGTATTTGGTCCCCGGGGACTCTGGGATCCGTGCCCCTTAAAAAAAAAACCCCTCCCCAAAATATTTAATACCCTTTCCCCCCGTTCATCTACAAAATTTAATAAAAAAATCACCCAAAAAATCAGAAATTAAAGGTCTTATCTTGAAACTTTGCGCATAGATGAGGGCCAGTTGCTACCACTTCCCCTATCAGGGCGAAAAATTTTATAATTGTTTGATTTCATTTTAAATTGAGTATTTTTGGGTATTTTTCATTCTTGACTTTTGTTATTTTCTTGTTCCTTTTTAAATTTAAATTTTAAATCATTTATGGATTTCCTAGAAAGTTTTTATTTTTTGTTATTGTAATAACTCACACTTACACAGATTTTCAGGTATTTTTGTTTTTTTAAAACCACGAAAAGCCTTTTCATAAGGTTTTGGGAAAGAAGTTTATTCCTTTTTGTACATGATTTTTAAAAAATAAATTGAAAAAAAAAAAAAAATTATTTTTAAATTATTTTATTATTATTATTATTTTTTATTATTATTATTTTTTTATTATTATTATTATTATTTTTATTATTATTTTTATTTTTATGATTTTATTACATTATTATTATTATTATTTTATTATTTTTTATGAAAAAGATAACATTGATTTTTTTGTACCTTTTTAAAAAAACATTTATTAAATTTTTTCTCTTAATGATGGTTATGTGCCTGATTTTTTAAAAACGGCTTTTATAATTCCCTATTTTTAAAAGTGGTAAATAAAACCCAGGGGTTAAAAATTTTATGGGCCCCATTCATTGTTGCCTTAAATATAAAAAATTTTTTTTAGGGGTTTGGGAAAAAAATTCAGGTTTTAAACTTTTTTTTTTTTTTTTTTTTTTTTTTTTTTCCTACAGTCAAATAAAATTTTTTTTCTGAGTTTCCCAGTTGGTTTTTTTTTGCCAAAAAAGAATGTTGCCCAATGGAAATAGAGAACCCACACAATTTTAATATAACCAAAGAAAATGGAAAAGAATCACAAGACCATGGCATGTTTTTGGGACCCCCGAAAGGGTTTTGGTTTTATCTCTCATAATTTAAATTGGTAAAAAACTCACGGGTGTGGTTAAGAGGAAAAATTGGTCAATGGTTCGAATCATTTTTAAATAGAAGAGTGCAAAATCGTTGTAAAAAATGGAACAAAACAGCATAAAATTGACTGTAGTACGAGGGGTTCCTAAAAGGGTCTGTTTTGGGCCCCAATTTATTTTTCCTAATTTTTATAAACGATCCCCCGCAAAAATTGCCTTTTATGCTTCGGGTTACTTTTTGGGCAGTTTAGAAAGGTTTAGGGGTTTTCAGCCGTAACGTATGTAATTTTAAAAATGTTTTTCAATCATGATCCTAAAAAATTTTTTATCTAAGTATTTTAGAAAAAAAGGCCCTTGTTTTAAATAGTTAAAAAAACCAATTCTTTGGGGTTTTTCTTTTAAAAAGAGAAGACTACTTTCCTCATAAAACATTGTTTACCAAAACCCAAACTGCATTAAAAACAAAAAAAATTGTGAATGAAAGTGTATTGAAGGGGCGGGGAATAAAATATTTGGGATTGTATATGGATTCATCATTGATTGGAGCATGCATAAAAAATATGTTAACAAAAAACTCGACCCCTCAGTTTTTTATCATCTTCTATTTTAAAAAAAAATTATGCCTTTAAAATGTTCCTAAGGCAATTGTACTTTGCTAATTTTTCAATCGAATTTGAAAATTTGGTTTTCATTCATTGGGGGGGAACATTTGAATATAAAATTTAACATCACTGATCACTGCTCAAAAAAAAATCATGAAAACCCATTTTTAATTTTCGCGGCTTCAGTCAACGATTTTTGTTTATATAGGCACGACATTCTTCCATTGCCAAAACTGTATTTTTATAGAATTTTTTTTTAATATGTTTTTTAGTAATCTTAGTAACCATGACTTTGTGAATTGCGGTAAATTTACAAAAATTCAAAAGTGCTACTTTTTAACCGAAATGACTTTGTTAACAAAAACACGAAAAACCAGTTATCATATAAAGGCCCATATTTTTTCAATTCTATTTTTGCAAGTTTCCAGATTTTAAACCATGTTTTGAAAATTTTCATTTTAAAAAACTTGCAGAAAATGCAGAAAAGAGAGGGGGTTTAAATTTCCCTTTTTAAAATTGGCTTTCCCTTTAAATTTTAAAGATATTGTATGTAGGCCTATTATGCTTTGTTTTTTTTTTTTTTTTTTTTTTTAAATGTTTTTTTTGTTTTGGTTACTTTTAAAACTTATTATCAGATTTTTAATTATACATTGTTTTTTTAAATTTTTAAATTTATTTATTAAATTTGTTAAATTTTGTTAAGGTTTTAAGAATGTATGTTTTTAATATTTACCGTGGCGGCGGCACAATTAAAATGTTATTATTAAAGGGCATTCCTTCACACGAGCAGTCGGGCTCATAAAGGGCAACTTGCTTTTTTGGATTTTGGGTTAAAAATGAAAATTGTGTGTTTTAATCAAAAAAATTTGAATTAAATTGAAAATTATTATTAAAGGGAAAATTAAAAAACATTGACGGGTTTTCGTCGCGTCGTGGTGGGAAAAAAACTTACATTTTTCTTGATTTCCCTACGTAGCTTTCCCCCACTGTGGAAAACATTTTTCAAGGATTGCTGGTCTTTCGTTTTTTTTGCCTTGTTGAAAAACGTTCACTTCTTCTTGGAACTGCCGGGATGGGGGGGGGAGGGTCTATTTTTGTTGTTGGGGTTTTTGTGGTGGGGGTTTGGTTAAGGGGGGTTGGGAGGTGGGGGGGTAGTGGTGTAGTTGGTGTATTATTATTATTATTATAATTATAATTATTATTATTTACATGTTTCCACATCTCGGTACAAAACCGGTACAAGTAAATCAATTTATTGCGGACTATGTCAAGCAAAAACAGGGGCCCTATAATAATAAAAAACATGCAAATTAAAAACTTATCAAAATCAAATTCCCAGTATTAAACATAACATTAAATTCAAAAATTAACTTAATCTTTACAAAATATACAACATAAAATCGTTTTTTTAAAACATTGTCTTTGGGGAAATTTTTGGACTACATGGCATGTCCCAAATTATCCCGCTTTCTCTTTTTATAAATTTAAATTCTTGTTAATGCCTTTTTGGGTGTAAACTATTTTTGTGGGTTTGTGGATAACTCCCGGGGCCCTGACAAAATAATTGGATTGTGGTGATTTGATTTTTTTCCCAACATTTTCTTTTTTTCTTGTCCTAAGCCCAAAGTAGCACTAACTTTTCTGTCCACGTTGTTAAAAAAATTTTTTGGCTTAGTGGAATTGCTACATCAATAATAGATGTTTGCCTTTTTGATTTTTTTCCATTAAAATGATATCAGGCCATTATTTTGGGACGTTTTACTGTAATAACAGCCCGATCATAAATAGTTTACAATTACAATTTTCTAATCCCTTTTTTAAGGGTTGGTACTTGTAGTATGGTCCCCGGTACGATGTTCTCCAGTAACAAAACATTTTTGGGGGGGCCAGAGGGTTTGGTGAATTTGTTGGCAACTTGATTAGTTGTGAAAAATAGTTTTGACGGGGCTAGAAGTTTACACCCGATATTACATGACTAGGGGTCTCATTGGTCAAAGGGTTTTTCTTTCTCATTTTCATCCAAAAATTGTCCTTGTTTTTTAATGATGTGTTTCCCTTGTAATTTCGGTAGAAATTTTACTTGATCCTGTAGGGCCCCCATAAAAAATCCCTCTGTTTTCCCCAAAATAAATCCCACTTGAAACCATTTATTAGATGCACCCGTGCCCTACTAATCACGATGAAATTTCCCTGTGTGATGTCCCCCCCATGCAGAAATTTTTAAGTTTCCACATTTCTTTTTTCATATCATCACTTATGAGATTGCCCGAAAAATTGTCATCGTTATGATTTTTTAAGGGTGTAAAGGGGGACATCCGCTTGCCTACAGCGTATGTAATCGGGGAAGTTTTTTTAACTATAGAAGTATTCCCTTAAAAAAATTGTTTGCTTAAAAAGTGCGTTTTTAAATAAATTCCCTCTTCCCCCACGAAACCTAGACAATGTCGTCCGTTCGACCGCCACTCTGGGGTGAAAAAGTCGGTTTTTCTGTTAGAAGATTTCCTTTTTTTTCGTTTAAATTGGGCTTGCATCTCATTTTGGTGTCCAGGTTAAAATACCGAAAGAATGCTTTAAAAAAAACTGGTACCGGGGAAAAGTTTTAAATTTCCCCTTCACTTTTTTTTTTTTTCCCCCTTTTAAATTTAAATTTTCAGTTTTTTTTCACTCTTTTCCCAAAAAAGTATCTTTAAGCTTGTTTTTTCCCCTTCCGCTTGATAAATCTGTTCAGCTTGAATAAACCCCAAAGGGTATTTATACATTTTTATTATTTTAAAATTATTATTTTATTATTATTTTTAAATTATTTTATTATTTTTAAATTATTTTTATTTTATTATTATTATTATTAATTTATTTTATTATTTTAATTATTATTATTATTATTAAAATTAAAAAAAAATTTCCCGAGGTTAAGCAAAAAATAAAAATATGTTTGTCTCAATTGAGTGCTTTTCCCTAAATCTGTTTTGTTTTAAATTTTTTTCGAACTCCCCCTTTTAAACCAATTTTCTGACTTTTTTCCCTGATATTTTTTAAGAAAAAAGTTTTTTTTTTTTTGAAGTTGTGTAGTGTTTTTTTTTTTTTATTTTAAGTTAGGGGTTAATCTACCTCAATTTTTTTTATAAATTTTTGTGTTTTGTATATTTTTTTTCATAATGACCCTTCCTCTATAGTTTTTTTTGTTTAGTTTTTTGATGTTTTTTATTTCCACAATGGGGCCCGAAAGGGAAATTTGTGGGTTTTCCTTGGATTAAAAATGAAAATTTTGTGTTTTGCGAAAATAAATTGATTAAAAAAATATATATATATATTATAATGATTATTTTTTTTAAATTTTTTTAAATTTTTTTAATTTTTAAAAATTAAAATTTTTAAAATTTATTTATTATTATTTTTTTTTTAATTAAAATTTTTATGTTATTTTATTATTATTTTTTTATTATTTTTTAAATTAAAAGGGAAAAATTTTGGGGGAAAATTATTAGGGGATTTAAATTTATTTTTTTAATTAAAAAAATTTAATTATTTAATTTTTTAAATTTTTTTTGGGATGTAATTTCTCCCAAACCTTTTGGGTTAAAACCCGGGAAAACCCATTTTTTGGAGGAAACTTCCGCCCAAAGTTTTTTCCCAAGTTAAAAAAAATTAAAAATTTTAAAAAAAAATTAAAATTGTTTAAAAAAATTAAATTTTAAATAAAAAAAATTTAAAAAAAAAATTCTTAAAATTTTTTAATGTTTTTTTTTTTTTTTATTTTATTTTGCCGTTTCCCTGTTTTTTCCTTTTTTTTTTTATTTTTTTTAAAACAAAAACCCTTTTATTTTTTTTCAAAATTCTTTTTTAATTTTTTTTTTTTTTTGGTTTTTTAACCAAAATATTCTACACGTGTTGAGTATTACTGCCTTTGAGTTCCATGTATACATTGGGTATAGATCTAGTTTTTTAAAAAGCTTTTATGAAACTTCTTCGGTATGATGCCTTAGCCGATTTTACGTATGGGATTTTTTTTACCTTTTTCTTTTTCCACATCTTCTTGTCTAAATTGCAAGTTCACTAAAACTTGTTTTTTTTTTCCCTTCCAACTGGTCTCAAATTTATGGCACATTGGGATAGCAACGTCGATAAGGGTAGTTTTTTTAAATTTCCCTTTTTGGGTAAAATTTTTTATAAATCCGGTCGGTGTGTATTTTTTGGTCTTTTTAAAACTGTGGGGCAAAAATAAAATTTGTAATTTTAAACTATTAGTACTTTCTCGGGTTTTGGGTTTTTGTAGTAAGGTGTGTGGGGGTCAGTGAGGTTGTATTTGATTGCTGTTTTTGATAAATAATTTTTAGCTATTGGTTAGGGTTCTGTAGAGGGTAATCTGTTTAAACATAGGCCCTTTGCACCCGGATATGATGTGTTCGTTTGGGTTTTCCCCCCCTTCCCACTCATTTTCTACTTTGATCTTTTACTGTCGCATCTTGTTTATGTTTTTTTTAAAATTTTGTTCGTTGCAATCACTCTGTCTTGAATAGCCATAATAAAACCTTCTTTTTCCCTCCAAATAGTTCCCCGTTGTTTAACCCCTATTTGATGCTTTAATATCTACGGGGCCCTTTTTGGTGTGGGTTCATCGTAATGTCTCTTGTAGGGGTTTTTTTTCTGAAGGTAACTATTTTGAAGCGTCAGTTTTTTATTTTCCCTTTGAAAGATTGCCCATTTTCGTTTGCTAGTTTGATTTGGATTTAATGATTTGTCAGCAAACACCACGGGCCATGGTGTTGATTAGTTTGCTTTTTTGTAAAAAAATATTTTTTTAAAAAAATGTCTATTTTTTTATAAATTTTTTGGTTCAGATTAATTAGGCCTCGCCCCTCCCTTTTTTTTTCTTGGAAGTGTCAATCTCTCATTGCTGTTTTTAGGATGATGTATTCGGGGTTTTTGGTAAGGGGAAGTTCGATTTAAATTTATTTCCAACGCGTGGATGCGGGCCCTTGCGTCCCTTTTAATGTTTCCGAATAAATATGTCAGTCCCTGGCAAAAAGCATATGTATTTATTGCTGGGGTCTTTTTTTTTTAAACCCTTTTATTTGGCTTTTTGAGGATAGACTTTAGTCGTTTCTTGTATGTACTTTTCAATTTTGTTTTCATAATTTTTTTGTTCAATTTGGCAGCTTGTGAGAATCCAAAAATATTTGTATAAAATTTTAAATCGTCCATTATTCAAATTTCCTTTTTTCCATCATTCCCGGGAAACCTTTTCGCTTTTTAAAACCTTACCCTTTTGGGATTGTAGCGTTTTAAAATTTGGGGTCTACCCCAAATTTCCATGAAGATATCTTGATTTAAATTCTAATTTTGTATTGACAGATTGTTTATTTTGGGAAAAATTTTGATGCATACAATTTAGGTCATTCATGAAAAATAGGGGGGAAATTGTTTGACAAAACATATTAGCCCTTTTCTTTTTAAATCCGAAATGTTGATTGGGTTAAGCAGGGGACAGTGGGTTTATACAGAAAAAACCAAATCCCTTAATGAGTCCCCCTTTGGAAAAATGAAACTTTTTAATTTGTTTGGATCTGTATTTATCTGGGGTTTTTTTAATATTTATTTTAGTGTTTTTTCCCCATTTTCCCATTACTGTTTTTCAAAAATTTTAAAATTTACTGGGTTGATTTTATATATTTGAAAAAATTGAATAAGCCATGGTGTGGGGTTGTTAAAGTAAAAGGCTTTTTTTGTAGTCAATGTATTTACTTTAAAATATTCCTTTTTCCCTTATTGTGTGCCTGATTCATTACAGTAGAGTCGATAATAAGGGGGTTCTTTACTCCCTGTGATTTTTCTTAACAGCACCCTTTTTCCTGGGCCCCATGATATTGTATTTTTCGCAATGTTTTAAAATACTTTATTTTTTTATCATGAAGTAAATATTTTATATATAGTTTTTTAGACATGTAATTGGCCGATTTTTAAACTTGGGTTTTTCGTGTCTTACCCTTTGGTTTGAAAAAGGGGTTACTCCTTCATAAAGAATTGGGGGGTATTTCTTTAACTCCTTTAAATTTTAAAAATTCGTTGAGACTTTTTTTTTTTTGATTGTAGTAGTATTAAAATTTCTTAAAAAAATTTTTAAATATTATCATTACCTGGGACTTCCAGCTATGTGTAAAACTGTTTGTCGACTTTAATTCATCAACAGTTTTTCCCTTCAAAATTCTCATCTCAAATATCGCTAATCCTGGGCTATTTCATCTTAAATCCATTGTGCATCCGGGTTTGGGGGTGCTAGGGGGTTCCCCCAAATTCCCTTAAAAAAATCTTCTATTTTTGTCTAAATTGGTGGGGGGCCAATTTCCTTTTAAAATTTTTCGGTACCAATAGTTGTTGGTATAAACTTTTTTTCCTTTTTTTAAACTTTCGGTTTTGTTCTTTTCTAATACTACTTTTTTAAATATTTTTTTAACTCTTAGTTTAAGTGTACCCAAAATTTCGTGAATGTTCGTTAATGTTTCATGTTTTTGTTTTAAACCTTGAATCCTCAAATATATTTTGGCATTTTCTTATCACATTTTTAGATCGATTCCCCATTAAAAATTGTTCCAGTCGACCGTTTCCCTCTCCTAAACTCAACGATTCTCCCAAACTGGGTCGTTTTTTTCCCCCTTTTCGTACTTTTTTTTCCTCCGGGGGTTTTGTTTTTGAAGAGGGGTTTCCCAGATTTTCCCTTTTAAGCCTAAATATCTAACCACTGCTACACAGCACAATAAATTGCCCCCATGAACGCCCTGAAAAAGGATAGTTTGGGCTTGTGTTTTAATCTGAAAAATATGGGGGTGTTCATTATGTTTTCCGCGGGTCTTCATTTTTTTGAATGCTTGGGTTTAGGTATGTATGGCCCTTCTGTTTGGTTATTTTGTGCGCAAACTCTGACATGGCTTTTGTAAATGCTAAAGCTAGGGTGTTCTTTTTAAGAATTTTTTGGATCCCCCATGTCATTTTGGGGTTTTTTTTTTTCTTTTTGGCTTTTGGGGGCCCAAACCCCCCCCAAACCCCCACCCCCCCCCCCCAAACCCCCAAAAACCCCAAAAAACCCCCACCCCCCCCCCCCCCCCTTCGGGTAGTCTGGAGGGTTCTGGTGGGGCCTGGACGTTCTGGTAGATCTGGATTTCGGGTTAAATCTGGACTTTTCTGATTTTTTGGGGACTTTCGGGTTTGGTCTGGAAGTTCTGGTGTGCCCTGGTAGTTTTTGAAAGTTCTAGCTGGTATGGCTCGAGGGTATTTCTGGTAGTTCTAGTAGCTCGGGTTTTAAGTGGTCTTTTTTCGCTGTCCTTCTGGATGAAATTGGGCCTTTATCATCTTGATGCGCTTGCAGTTCTTTCTTCCTTCGCGTTTTTTTCTATTTAATATGTTTACTGGTAACATTTTTTTTTTAACCCCTAAAATTTTCCTTTTTTGGGTTTCAGCTATTCTCTTTTCCTTTTTTCCCTAAAAATGGTTTATTCACGAAAAAAAATCCCTAGGGGAGCTCTTGTCGATAACCTTTTAAAAACAGTTTTCGAATAGCTTTACCCTATAATAGCTACCCCCCCCGCACACAAAATTTTCAATCTTCTGTCCATTTGATGGGGCTGTTTTCTTTTTTTCCAGCTTTGGGGGGGTCTGTAGTGATTTTTTACAGAAACATCCTCGCGTTTTTTCCCTTTTTTCCTTTTGTTCTAGTTTAAATTTTTCTATTTCTGTCAAAGCCCACCTTTATTTTGTTATTGTTTAAAAAGCCCAATACATTTTAAAAAAAATTTAAAAAAACATTTTCCTAAAGGATTCATAAATTTTGGGGCGGTGATGAGGTCTTCGCTTCTCAACCTCCTTGCCTTTTCGTTTTGATAAATCTTTTCTTATCTGACAAATTTTAAAAGGGACTTAAATTTTTTTGGGATTCTGCAAAATAATTAGCGGTGTTTTTACGTAAAATGCTAAATATTGTACTTTTTTTTTTAGTTTATATTACCTTGCTGAAGTTACAAATAAGGGCCCTCTAAATGAAAAAATCCCTACCCCCTAACTGAAAAAAAATTAAAAAAATTTTCAACTTTTTTAAATCCCAATTTTATACCCCTAGGTCACTTAAATCATAATAACTACAAAATAATGGTAAAATAAAAAAAACCCTAATATTTTCCCGGGTTAAATGCCCACTTTTTAGTACGTCCCTAGTAAAATCAAGATGCAAAAAAATTTGAGATGGAATGTTTGTTTTTCCCAGGGGGCAATAAAAAATTTAACCAGAAATTTACTCGAGCTTGACTATTTTTTAACCCCCAAAACAATTTTTGGGGTTTTCTTATTATTAATTATTATTTTTATTATTTTTTTATTATTTTTTATTATTTTTAAATTTTTATTATTATTTTTTTTTTGGATGTATTTCATAAAAAAACTGGGTGGGAAACCGGGGTAACATGTTGTACGGACTTACGTCAAGTACTTCCATGTGTATCTATATTACATACCTACATTTTTAAATTTGCCCTTAACTCTAACTAAAATAAGTTATTTAAAAATTTGTAGTGATTTTTTTTCTTTTTTGGGGTTTTTTGGGGTACGGTCGGGGCCGATTTCTCGTCGCCATCCTAGCATTTGCTCTTCGGACTAGGGGAAAAACCCCCCCAAAAACCATGTCAGGAGGGATTTCATAAAAACTCGGTAAAAAACTGGGTTTAAAAATTTTTTATTTTTTTTTTAATTTTAAATTATTATTATTATTATTATTTTATTATTATTATTTTTATTATTATTTTATTATTTTATTTTATTATTTTATTATTATATTTATTTGGGGGGCCGTTTTCTAAAACCGGACGGACGTGCCTCAATTTTTTCCCCCGCGCTAAGTGTGTAATAGCTAGGGTTTGATAAAAGGCTCAAAACGTTGCCCTGTGCGGATAACCTACCAATGCGGTGAATGTTGACGGGATGCACTGAAAAAATGCGTATCATTACAAAGGGGCCCCCCGGGGTGGGACAAGAAAAACTCAAAAATCAAAATCAAAGAAGGCAAAAAAGATTGGCGGTGTCCTGCTGTCGTGAAAGCTCGCCGGGGCCCGGGGTAAAAAGGGAGTTGCGGGTTGCGACACTACAAAAAAAGTACTAAAAAGTAGTAAATGAGCTGAAGGGGGACATTAGGAAAATGAAAAATTTAAGGTTATTACTAATAAAAGAATTGAAAGGGGAAGGGGGTTTAAAAAACGGGGAAACAATTAAAAAATTTTAATTCATAAAGGGGGAAGGAAAAAAGGATAAGATTATAGCTGAATTAGAAAATCAAGTACAACCCCCTCGACCCAATACGGAAGAAAAAAGAACTTGGAGAATCAACATTATACAACGGGAAAAACGAAGACTTGAAAGTTATTATGGGATTGCTAATAAATCTGGAAATAGGGTCTCGAGAGTCGGATATAGAACCCTGTGCTAGAGTTCCATCCAGAAACAAGGATTACCCCCAAAGTAGTAGCACGCTTTTTCCCCCGTAAAAAAGAGAAGAGTTCTTGTTTTCTAAGAAAAATATTTCTATTAAAAAAAACAAAAATCCTTCGAATGTATTAAAAAAGGATGACCTGCCCATTTTCCAAAAAACGAACACCTCTCCCCTTACTATCGGAACTTTTTTTTGGGGCTAGGGGAAGCAACGGGCAAAAAAGCAACGAGACAAAAAATTTTGTTTGGTCCCGGAACGGATGTATTTTTTGCTCGAAAAGACGAAGATACCCCCACGTGTTTAAAGATCAAAACATTTGTAAAATTTGGACAATTAAAAAACAAAAACGTTTGCATGCATACATTACAAGATACTTTTGAAGACGTTAAAGTGAATCTACAGACGATCTAAAAAGGCTGGGGTGAAACAAAATTAGCGGTATCAGTGCATTTCATGTAAACTACGGGCTATCCAAAAAAAAACTGGGGTGAGTTTCAAAGGTTTTTTCTACATGAAAACATACAAAAAATTTTATGTTGTACTACTTTGTGGGAAATAAATTTATTAGAAAAAAATGGGTTTTTTTCATTTAGAAGGGTATAATCGATTTTGTAAAAATTTAAAAAACCTTAAAAAGAGGTGGCGGATTTAATTTTTTTATGTAAGTAAAAAAATTAACGTTTTGGAGAGAAAAGTTTATTTTTTTAATTTTTTAGGGTTAAATTTTTGGGGGAAATAGTTTAGGAAAAGAAAAAGTAACCTTGCTATGGGGTTTTCGACCGGGCCCAAAATATCACAAAATCAGATTAATAAACGAAAAAGAAACCTACTGGAAAGGAAACAATAACCAAAAAATGTATATAAAATTTTTGGGGGGCATCAACATTAAAACACTTGATAAACCCTGAGATAAAGTTCAAATGTATCAGTTTAATGCTAGCAACGAATGGTTTTATCCAATGCAAACACAAAACCGACAAGGGAGGAGTAGTACACGACCGGCTTAGTAAATACATGTTTAGGGTCATATTTTCGGGGTTTAGGTATTGACCTTTCTCTCAAACCCGTTGGGGTTCCCAAATAAAGTCAGTGGGTCATTATGTAGTAGCCCCTTCGGGGGGGGGCCGGTTTTTGAGATAAACAAAACCCAAAGACGAGCATAAAAGGGGGCCCAAGAAATGCTGACGAGACAAAATTTTCAGGGGAAATTTTTAAGGGGTTTTAAAAGGGGAAAATTTACTTGTAGCTACTAACTGTAGCCAAAATTTTATGATCAATTTACAAATTTAAATTTAAAAACGGGTTATGTAAGGCTTTATCACTAGAGGATAAAAAAGGTAAAAAAAGGTAAACAAAAAGTGGGGGACAAAAGAACTCCTTTAAATTAATGAAGAAAAAAGACCATGCGTTTTTAAAAATGGGAAAAAATGTTTCCCCAGTTTAATGTGTTAAAAATGTGTATAGGAATAATTACAACAAGTTAAGAAATACCCGTTAAAAAAAAAAAATACTTTAAAGAAAAAGGCAATATTAAATTTTTAAACTAATGAAAGAGATAGAAACAGTATAGGGAAAACATGGCAAAAAATCAATAGTCTTTTTTGGTAGAAAAAAAAAAATCAGTAGAGGAAAATTTTGATAAAAACCTCGGTAAACGCGAAACCCAAAACCAAACATAGTAGGGCCATTCGCTAAACTTTTTTTGACGAAAAAAAAATACAATCCACCGGTGTGACATACAAAGTTTTTTGATTACGGGTACGAGGAAGGGTGCGTATGATCGACACCCCCAATTTAATGTACTTCCTCTGGGTTTGTGTAGCTAAAATTAAAAATATAATTAAAAAGTTAATATGATAAACGGGGTGGCATTGATGGGAAATTGGGAAAGAAAGATTTACAAAACCCTTGCAGATCAAATAAGTTCCCGGGAATAGGGATTGTTTATAAAATTGTCTATTTAAAAAGGAATAATCCCAGATGACCCGAAAATTTTAATTATAAGGGCCAATATATAAAAAGGGGGATCCCTTTCCCACTATAAAAATTAAAAGGGCCCATTGCAAAACTGCCCCAAACATTGAAAAAATATTAGAAAGATCCCTAGCTGACGTTTTAAAAAACTATAAAGGAAAAAAATTTAATATAATTAAAAAAAAAAACAATATGGATTTTAAAAAAGGGAAAAAACACAGAAGACCTGTTAAGACGTTCTCTGACATAAAAAACTCCAAAAATTGATAGTAATTTTCAATGTTTTGTATGTTAATAGATTTTAAAAAAAGCCTTTGATACCCTTGATCACCCACTATACTCTTTTGGGTGCATTACAAAAAAAAAGGGGTACGAGGTACATTTTTAAAGTGGTTTGAAAAAATATTGTTGAAAAAGGAAGCTAAAAATAAAAAATAGGGTGTGTATAGTGAACCTAAATCATGTCGCAGTGGCGTACCAAAAAGGGCAATTTTGGGGGCCCAACATATTTAGTAATGTCAACTTATGGTCAAATATTGTCAAGTGTTTATCTTTTTTTTTTATGCGGGTGACGCTGATTATTACAATACATAAGAAAGTCCCCAAAATAGGGAGAAATATTGCAGGCAGGGTTTTTTTAATCTCCTTTAAAAGGAACCAGACATTTAACTCATTTTCAAAAGCGGAAAAAACTAGAATTGTGATATCTGCCCACCTTTAAAAAGCCGATAGGGGAAAGCCATAAGAGGTAATTGTCACGATTTTAATTGTTTGCACAGAAAAGTGGGAAAGATTTGGGTTTTTTATGTTTTATGCCCGACAAAAAAATTAAATTCATTTTAAAAAGCCATCCCTATTTAGGTCTTGAAAAGATCGAAGATATTGCTGGGAATTCAAATAGGGAACTATGCAATAGACTAAGATTTGGCTTATCACTTTTCGCCGTAAAAAATATCTTATATTTAAATACCGTAAAATGGTATAAAATTCCCTAGGGGAGTCCCGTTTTATCGTACGGGATATCGGTTTGGGGGAAAAGCGTCTTACTCGCAATTAAAAATTTTTAAAATCATTACAAAAAAAAAATTAAAAAATGATGAAAGAAAGAGAAAACGTTGTGGGAGATGTGTCTCGGGGTTTGTATTTACTATTTGATGTTTTTCCAGTTAGGAAAAAACTTTGGGTTTTTAAGCTTTTTAAATTAAAACATTCTTTTTCAAAAAATATAAAAATTTTTATTGACCAAAAAGCCCCCAACTCGAGCCAAAAGTGCAGGGGGGTTTACCCGTTACCACCCTTTAAAAAAAAATAGGGAAGAGATCGTTAAGCTCCCTGTACCTTTATATTTTTAAAAATATTCTTCCAGAAATTAAAGAATTTGATTCATTTAGAGATATAAAAAATTTAAAATTTAAAAACATATTTTCTTCAAAAAAATATTATAGTTTAGTGAGGGAAAATTTTGGTTATGTGATTTTTAAAATTTTTTGTTTTTCAGGTATTTATCAATTTTTTTCTAAATTTTGTTCATTTAAAAAAAAAATTTTTCCATAATGTCAAACCCTTTTTATAATTTTCACCCTTTTTTAGACTCACATGGGTAATTTCAATTAAACAAAATTTTAATTAATTTGGTTAAATGGGTTTAGAAATGGGTAAATTTTTATCTTTAATAAACATGTTCCACCGATAAGCTGCCTGTGCAGTTTTGGAAGGTTTGAAAGTATGAAATATGTAAGGTTATGAAAAAAAAAAATGTATCTACAATAATAATAAAAAAAAAAAAAAAAAAAAAAAAAAAAAAAAAATTATTAAATTTTTATTTTTTTTTTTTTATTATTTTTTTATTATTTTTATTTTATTATTATTATTTATTATTTATTATTATTTATTATTTTATTTTTATTTATTTTTTTTTTAAATTTTTATTTGTAATTATTAATTATTATTTGTAGTAAAAATTTTTAGTTTCAATTGCGTCTAGGAAAAAAAACGCGAAGAAGTACTTTTAAAGGGCCCGGGGCAAGAAAATTGTAAAAAGTTTTGAAAAACCTAGGGGAAAATTGCACCGAGAATACGAATATCTAATAAGGAGAATCTATCACCCCACTACCGTAGTCTGCTTTGGGGAAAGGGAAGCAAACGTGCCAAGGGGGCGCCCGGTTCAAGTTCGTGTGGGGGAAGAGAGACAAGATTTTGTGCGCAAAGACGAAAACACCCGTAAAGTCATTTAAAAAAAAACGCCCAAAGGGCCCAAACTCATTTCATGAAAAAGGAATGGGGAAATAAACCCACGGGGTTCCGGGTACAGGAAAAAGAAATTGGGGAAGTGGTGGTAAGGGGGGACTTGGACTTTCTGGGTGGGGAGAAACACGGTCTATTTTTTTACAACCCCCAATATAAGGGGCAATAAAAAAAAACTGGGATGAAATTCCCAAAATTTTACTCAAAAAACATATAGGGCAAATTTTATGTTTTAGTACTGGTGAAATTTCCATATTGAAGAGAACTGTCATTGAAATTTGGGGGGTATATCAGCATTTTTTTGTGTTCGGAAAAAGGGAAAAAGAGGCGGGGGTTTGTTATTGTTTGTGAAATCGAGTATTTAAAATTGAGCAGTGCGTGAATAAGTTTTCGTTTTTGGAGGGATTTACTGGGAGGCTCACCTTCCCTGAGGGCAGAGTGGTTTGGAAAGTGCTGGCTTTTTCCCCGGGCCCCCAAAAAATAGCAAGGTCGGTTTTGTTGACGAGTTGGAGTGTTTTGGATGACAATCACCCAACCCCCAAAAAAAAAAAAAAAAAAAAAAAAAAAAAAAAAAAAAAACCCCAAAAAAAAAAAAAAAATGTTTTCAAGGGGGACCTAAATTTAAGTTTCCGGTTTTCCTTTTTTTGGGTTTTTGAAGTTTTTATTAAAAACCAAACGGGAAGAGATAGTAGGAGGATTTTAAGGCCCCTTGTATTGCCACATATTTGTTTAAAATGTAAGCTAAGGTTTAAATTTTATCTCTATTTGCACAACAAAAATATCAGAAACCAAATTTTTTGACATTAGTATCATTTTCAGTTTTTGTTTGGGGGGGGCGGTTCACAAAAAAAAGAACATTTTAAAAGGGATGTCATAAAAATATAATTTAAAAAATCTCTAAATAGGGTTGGAATCCCTTTAGGGGGGTGATTTTTTAAAAGTTGATAGTTGTGTAGATTATACGATGGGGATATGCTCAAAGTTTGAATCATGTTTCAGACATGGGCCCCGTTTAAAGAAATCTCAAACAAACAAGGGGTTCCCTAAAACGTGGGTGGGCTGGACCTTTTTATAAATTAATTGTCCCCGAGAGATTTTTTATTTAAAAAAAAGGAAGCAAGCTGATTATTTAAAACCCCTTTAAAAAAAAGATTAAGGCATGACTATGTTATTAGGAACAAAGTAAAATCGATTATTTTAAATGCAAAAACGAAAGTAATAGGAAACAAATTAAAAAAAAAAAATCAAAAAAAATATTAAAGAGACGTGGCAAAACCCCTAAATGAAAATTTTTTGGAAAAAGAAAAAAAGTTTTGGTCGAGAGGATTTTAAAAAACCCATCTAGGCAAAAAAAAATACTCAAAAGGAAAATTGCTGACAAAAAAAGCTGATTCTTTTTTCAAATGAGGTTTTAAAATTTGAATCTTCTTGTGAAATTAAAACTGCAAAAAATGTATACAAATTTTTACAGAGCAATCAAAGTACATGCCACGAGTAACCATTGAAAGGGTTTTGGGCCCCTTTAAATTTCAGGGAAGAACTCTGAAAGTCAAACCCGGGATTGATGGTATCCGTGTAGTAGGAAATTTAAAAAAAAAATATTGACCTAATATCCCCCGGAATTGCCCCACTTTAAATTTAAATTTTTCTTTTAAAAAAAAGGGGATTGTACCTGATAAGCTAAAAAATCAATTTGTTAGACCCCTATATAAAAAAAAGGGGGCAAACCCCTTTTTGAAAATTTTAGACCCCTTGCGTTGCAAACCCGTCATAGAAAAAAAAAATGGAAAGATGTATTGCAGATCAATTAAAAAACATATCTTGAAAAGTTTTAAAATCATTTAAAAAAGAGCAATTGGGTTTCAAAAAGGTAAAAATACTTTCCCCCTCCTTGTGCGCTTTTTAAAAATTTTAAAAAATTCTAAATTAAATGACAACTTTCCCCCGTGTTACTATGTTTTATAAAATTTTAAGAAAGCGTTTGATACGTTGAACCCCTGACAAACTTTTTGGGAAAGTTTTGAAAATATTGGAATTGTGGCAAAATGTTTTAACTGGTTTTGAAGCTACCTTAAAAATAGGAAGATTTTGGTTAAAATAGGGGATTCTTATACTAAAGAGAAAGAATCTAATATGGCGTAGCACAAAACTCAATTTTGGGGGCCAATTTCTTATTTGATCTACGTAAAAAGAGATTTTTTAAAAAAAATTAAGCACTGCGTTTTACTAATGTTCGCCGACGACGCTGCTCTAAACTCGTTCTAAGATTTTTAAAAGTGGAAAAACAAAACCTAAAAATCAATTTCAAAGGGTTTGGGGTTTATGCTCACGATGTTTAATTAAAATCTGAATTTAATTAAAACTAAAAATTTTACACATTTTTCTCGGGCCCTTTTTAAAGAATACGTGCGGATAGGAAATTTGCTAAAAAAGTCACTCCAAAAGAGTGGGTTTCATACTATTAATAGTGGGAATGGGAAAGTGAATGTGTTGAGGAGTCGAGGGTTGATACTCCCTGTATCTAGGTTGATAAAAGATAAATAAATTTTAAATTGGGAAACCCCACATTTAACCCCGTTTTGGGAAAAAGCTTAGAAGTTCGCATTTCAATTTTATAAAATTTAAAAAACAATTACCTTATACTACCTTGCGAACTGTGTATATTTCCTTAGGGTGAAAACAATAATTTCTTATGGCTTTTTTTTTCATGGGAAAAGCAGTAAAATTTTACTTAAAATTTTCCCTTAAAATTCTCAAAAAAAAAGGTTAAAAACCCTTACCCAGATAACAATAACTCAAAACGTTTTCCATCACATGGGCCGGGACACATTTCTTTTTATTGGGCCCGTATCTCATTTTATCGTTTTCCCCCTTTTTAATTTAAATATTACTTTTTTCGGGCCCTCCAAAAAATTTTACAAAATGACCATCAATATACTACAAATTTGTGGGTAAAAACTAAAATTTAAAGGGTTTCCCAAAAAATGTCAAAAAAAGTACGGCAGAGAAATATTTAGTTTTTCCTTTCCGCATATATTTAAAAACAATAACCAAAAGGAAAAAAAATGGGAAAAATTTTCCCAAACGTTTTTGTGAGGCCAAAAAAGAACTTAAAACTTACTTACTTTTTTTCCAAAGGATAAATGATTAACTTTTAATTCATTTTTTTTTAATAAATTTAATTTTAAAAAAACTTTTTTTTGTTTTTACAGTTGCGCTTTCTGTGGTGTTGGAAATGTTCCGCCTATTCTGTTATATCAAATTTCAAAATTGTAAAGTAGATTCCCCCGTTTTTTTATAATTATTTTTTTAAATTTGAATTTAGCCCCATGAACGTTTTTTTTTATAATATAATGTAATATTCAACTAAGTCGGCCTGATTTCCCTGTATAATAATATAACTAACCCTAATCACAGGGCAAGCCACGTTTTGTGGCTTTGTGGACAACCCATGTCAAAGTATTTAATACAAAATTGCTGTAATTTTTTATTTTTAAAAAAAAAAAATAAAAAAATTATTTTTTTATTATTAAATTAAATTTTTATTATTATTATTTTCTTGGGTTGATGCTTTTACAGCCCCCAAAAATTAGAGAAAATCAAAAATTTTAAAGAGTCATTTTTGCTGTGTTTTATACGCACACAGATGATGATACGGGACAGTCATAACGAAACGTCAGGTAAATTTTAAAAAAAAACGAAAACGGGGAAAAAGACTCGTAAAATTTTTGATTTCCTTTTTATTTTTATTATTATTATTACAATTTTTTTTATTTATTATTTTTTTTTTTTTTATTATTTTTTTTTATTATTATTAATAATATTATTATTTTTATTATTTTATTTTTATTATTATTTTATTATTATTATTATTTTTTTGGATGTATTTCATACAAACCGGGATAACTCGGTTTTTTTATTATTATTATATTATTTTCATTATTTTATTATTGGGTTTTTTTTCTTCTTTTGCTCTCTTTTTCCCCCACGAGCTCATCCGAGGCCCCCAAAATGATCGAGAGTGCACCTTTGCCAAAAAGGGGCCGAACAGGGGTGGGGGACGAAAAGAACTCAGAGGCTGAGGACCTTCCGCCAGATGTTGCTTTTACCAAAGGGTTTCAAAATTCTGCATGACACGAACGTGCTTGTCCTTTAGATGGACTTCTCCTTTGCCGCTGACCAAATTTTCCCTTGGGGGACCAAAAACCCTTTTACGGAGACGACATCAGGAACGATTTCAAAGGGCCCAGCTTTTATATGTCCTTGATTTTTACGGCGAGCGGCTGGTTAATTTTCCCCTCTTATTGGCTATTTTTGCTGACCCCCATGGCCATCTGAGGGGGGTGGCGGGTGTCAATGGGTTCCTTTGAGGGTTTTTTTTTCAAAAAAAAAACCAAGGGCTGGCCTATTTGCCCGGGCCGCCCTGTCTGTGGGCGATGACAGAACCCCCACAGCTTTGGGGTTTTGGTTGCGTAGGGGCCCTTTCTCGGGCCTACATTGTAGTACGGTCTTTCCTCGTCCCCGAGGGCCCTGCCCTTAGCCAGTCTTGGTGAAACCCCCCCTTTTGGGGTACTGCGTTTTTGGCGCTCAACATACTCCTTAGGAGCTAACTCAGAGATCCACTTGGGGATGTGCTGGATGGTCCGCTGGCCTTTTTGAGAGGGGCGGCAGCCCCTCTTGGGCCCTCGTTTTTGAGAATGTATGCTCGTTTTTTCTTTGGGGTGCACCACTTTATCCCCGAAATTTCGAACCGAAACCCCCCCGTTTCATGAAGGGGGCCCGCCGTGCGGAGCCCCTTCGTTTGAGGGTTTCAAAGGGGGCGGGGTGCTCCCCAGTGAGCTCGGCGGCAAAAACCCACAGTGAAGGGGGTTCTCCCCCCACTGTTGCATTCTTTCTGCCGGGAGTCTTGATGCGAAGTCACTTTCCTTCGTCCCCGGGAAGTGAAGTTGGCCCTTTTTGTCTTTATCCTGTGGGCCCGATGGGCCCTTTTGCAGCTGACTCTCAAGAGTAAGAAGTAAGCTCGGGGTTGGTGTTCCTTGCGTGGCATAGCAAACCCCGGGCATGAGGGAGCCCTCTTTACCAACGTTTGGGGCGACAGGGACAATTGCTCCACGGAAACTTTCCCCGGATGTTGCATTTCCCGTGCTTTGGTCAGAGGACAGATCTTCCTACGAAAGCCTCAGGGCAGGGGTTGGGCCTTTCACCCAGGGCCCAAATTTTTGTACAACCACGGGCAATGCCCCGCGTTTAAACGCCGTGATCTTATTTCTCGAAATCCCGGTTTTCGACCTAAAACCTTGCTAACCCTGGGCCCAGAACCCTTTTTCTCGACCTGTTTTCCCGGGGGTCGTATCACTGAGGCCCAGCAGCTGCGAAGGGCCCCGGAAATTGTAGTTGTCTTTCAATTTCCCAGACCTCGAATTTACTTCCCCGCCCACGGTTGCCCGTCCCCTTGAGGGGGCTTGAACCTTGGCCCCTTTTTCACGGGGCATGCGGCACAATTGTCGGGCCAAACTTCCCTACAGATGGCGTCGCTTAAACTCTTTACGAGTTTTGAACATGCTCCGAATTTAACAGGCCCGGAAAGCGTACATCTTCAAGTCATCCAGTAAACCCGGTGCCCCTGAGTGTGACCTTGGTTTTTTTCTGGAGCTGGGGAACCATACCCCCCCTTTCCCCAGGGATGTTTTTTTAGTGGGTTTTAAAACGAGGCCGAACCACAGGGGGGGTGAGGGATCCCCCCTGGAAAATCCCCCTTTTGGGTGGGGGATTTCCTCCGTCGTGATCTTTTTGACACCCTTTTCCTAGATGGAGAGTGGTTCCCATGTGGCCATGCAGTGCTCGAGAAGTCGGATGAGCCGAGGGTCGATTTTATACAAATGACAGACGTGCAGAAGCCATGAGTGTGGCACAGGTGAAAGCCTTCCTGTAGTCCACCCAAAACCACGGAAAGGGTTTCGCTTTTGTGGTGTTTCTTTTCCGTGATGGGTACCGTGTCCACCCCTTTGCGCTCCCCCGCATTTTCGCGCACCCTTCCCGGGAGCCATTTTGCTCGTCCCCCGAGGACTTTTTGAAAGGGGGAGGTGGTCAAAACATTTTTTTCCCAAGATCGGATGTGAAGGGTCTTGTTCCCAAACCCTCGGGGGGCATGTGATAGGTCATAGTTTTTTTGGGGGCCAGGGGGTCCCCAGGCTTTTCCTTATGTATGGGGACGCCCCCCGCGTGAAGAACCTTTTGGGGGTGACTGCGGGGTCGTCGATTTTTTCTGGAAACGAGCAGCAAGAAAACCCAATGCTTTCCTTTAAAGATTTCCCCCCAAAAGGTTTTGGATGGCGTTATCCCCCGGGGCCTTTCAATTTTTTGGGCTTCTTTTCAGCCACGCGTATGTCCTTGACGGAAAAAAATTCCGCTTTTCGGCATTGGTGGAAACCCGGCATTATTTTATTAATTATTATTTTTTATTATTTTATTTTTTATTATTATTTATTTATTATTATTATTATTATTATTATTATCTTTTTTTCCTTCTTTTCTGCTCTCCTTTGCACCACCGAGCTCATCTCGAGCCAAGATGAGGGGCGAGAGGGGCACCTACGTGGGGACCCAACGGTGGTGGGGAACAACAGAACTCAGAGCTGAGGACCTTTCCCCACGAGTTGCTTGTACCAAGGATTGCGCCTTCTGCATGACACGAAACGTGCTTTCCTTCAGATGGAGCTTCTCCTTTGCCGCTGACCACTCCTTGGTGACCAAACCGTTGACGGAGAACGACGACAGGAACGATTTCAACGGACCTCAGCTTGTATATGTCCTTGATTCTACGGCGAGCAGCTGGTATTTTTCGCCTCTTATTGGCTATTGTGCTGACCACATGGCCATCTGAGGGATGGCGATGTCAATGAAAGGTTGCCGTTTGAGCTTTTTGTCAACAAAATCAAGTCTGGCCTATTTGCCTCGACCGCCCTGTCTGTGACGATGAAGAGTCCCACAAACAGCTTAGCGTTTTGGTTGCGTAGGACTTGCTCGGGGCCCACACTTGTAGTACGGTCTTTCCCCGTCCACGAGGCCGTGCTCCTTAGCCAGTGCTTGGTGTACCACTTTGGCTACTGCGTTATGGCGCTCAACATACTCCTTAGGCGCTAACTCAAAAGCATCCACTTGTGTGTGCTGGATGGATGGTATTTCCGATAAATATTATAACATTTATAACATTTTAATGTATTTAGAGACTATAAAAAAAAATCATTTTCTTTGCAATTTACTATTTTAAAAAAAAGGGTGGCAGAGCACATAAATGTATCCATATTTACAATAAAGAAAGTGTTATTTACATATTATTTGTGTATAATGGAATAGGAACGTTCTGAAAATATTAACAGCCATCCATACTCCTGCTTAACGTCATTAATTTGGAGTCTCAGGAAGCGAAGCATACGTGATAGACGCAGCAGTTGAATTCCAAGGAGAGAGCAAAGAACAGTTTGTTTCAACTCTGGCGCTGGCCAACAGCAAAGTTGACGAAAAGTCCCAAGTTCTCTTCTTCTTCCAGAAAAACCCTGCACATTCTAAATACGAACAGAAACAATTCCAGGTAACCAACCCCTCGCTTCGAAGTGAAAGAATTTATTTTCGACTTGAATTATTCTTGTAACACCGTTCTTGTTTTGTAGATGTGCTTCTTCGGATCAAGCCGATCCCCGAAAGGACCTCGTTTCAACTACAAGCAGGCTTTGAAGGCTAATAGTGACGTGAGTTACAAGGGACAATTGAACTTTGGTGAAAAGTGCAGCTCCGGATCTCAAATTTCGGCAAAGGTAGAGTATTGAATAATTATATAACATGAATCGTAAATTTTCATTAAAATGTGTATTGGTTGAATGACTGTACAACTTGTTTTTCTCAGGCATCTGCAACTCAAAGCGACGAACGCCGACAATGGTTGCGCCAACAACCCCTGCCCAAGTTGTGCGAGCAACAGATGGAACAGGGAAACAACATATTGCCAGCCTGCAGGAACTCGACGATGAGAGCCAATCTTCTTGACAAATATCAAATCAGTGTCCACTACGAGAATAGGGCAGCTCGAGGCCTTCTTGCAGAGACGGCAGCAATCTTGGACGTCGTTTTTGAGAATGTATCGCTCGTAGTTCTTGGTGCGCACCACTTGATCCTGGATTGCGAACACGAACCCCTCTGTTTCACTGAAGAGGCCTGCCGTGCGGAGCCGTTCCGTCGAGGGTTTCAAGTCGGTGTGCTCCCCAGTGAGCTCGGCTGCAAACCTACCGTGAAGGGGCTTCTCCCTCCACTGTTGCATTCTTTCTGCCGCAGTCTTAATGCTGAAGTGCACTTCTTCGTCTCGCAAGTGAAGTGGCGTATAGCCTTGATCCTGTGCACAGATGGCCTAGTGCAGCTGACTCTCACGAGATAAGAAGTAAGCTCGGAGTTGGTGTTCCTTGCTGTGGCATAGCACCTCGACACTGAGCAGCCCTCTTCCACCAACATTGCGCGACAGGTACAATCGCTCCACGGAGCTCCTCGGATGTTGCATCCTGTGCTTGGTCATGACGGAGCGGATCTTCCTATCGAATGCCTGCAGGGCAGTGTTGGACCATTTCACTGAGCCAAATGTGTACGTATTATTATTATTATTATTATTATTATTATTATTATTATTATTATTATTATTATATTATTATTATTATTATTATTATTATTATTATTATTTCATAATCCACAGACAAGCCGCTATGTGGCTTTGTGGACGACGATGTCAATTGTTTTTTTGTAAAAAATGCATGTAATATTATTATATAATAATAAAAAATAAAAATAAATACTATATTATTATTATTATTATTATTTTATTATTATTATTGATTCATAGCAATTGTCGAAAAGTTTGCCCCGACTGGGGTTCGAACCCAGAACCTCCGGCTTAACGTGCCAGCTCTACCAATTAAGCTACCGGGACCACAGAACAAACCTTTAGGAAACTGCTATTTGTTGTGACTGTTGACTTACATGACATAATCCAACAGAAGACGGCAATGTAGCTGTCAAATCTGAAATATTGCATGGATAAATTCAATCACATCTCATCTCCCATGAGTTAAGTAGTATGAATATATGGTTTTTTAAGCATAGCCCGCTTTAAGGACATAGTTATTGATTCATAGCATTGTCGAAAAGTTTGCCCGACTGGGGTTCGAACCCAGATCCTCCGGCTTTACGTGCCATAGCTCTACCAATTAAGCTACCGGGACCACAGAACAAACCTTTAGGAAACTGCTATTTGTTGTGACTGTTGACTTACATGACATAAATCCAACAGAAGACGGCAATGTAGCTCTCAATCTGAAAGATTGCATGGATAAATTCAATCACATCTCATCTCCCATGAGTTGGGTAGTATGAATATATGGTTTTTAAGCATAAGCCCGCTTTAAGGACATAGTTATTGATTCATAGCAGTTGTCGAAAAAGTTTGCCCGACTGGGGTTCGAACCCAGACCTCCGGCTTAACGTGCCATAGCTCTACCAATTAAGCTACCGGACCACAGAACAACCCTTTAGGAAACTGCTATTTGTTGTGACTGTTGACTTACATGACATAAATCCAACAGAAGACGGCAATGCAGCTGTCAAATCTGAAAGATTGCATAGAAAATTCAATCACATCTCATCTCCCATGTGTGGGGTAGTATAAATATATGGTTTTTAAGCATAAGCCCGCTTTAAGGACATAGTTATTGATTCATAGCAGTTGTCGAAAAGTTTGCCCCGACTGGGGTTCGAACCCAGAACCTCCGGCTTAACGTGCCATAGCTCTACCAATTAAGCTACCGGGACCACGAACAAACCTTTAGGAAACTGCTACCTAGCAAACACAAGCGTGCGGGGAGACACCGGTATTGGTCCGGGCACTCTGGGATCCGTGCGGGCTACGGCTGCGTCGGTGCTTAGCTAAAGGCGTCGTGGGGGGCCCGGCCGGGCAAATTTTGGATATATAGCTGTCCTTGCCCGTTAGCTACCCGGCCGTAGCCTGTACATTGTACAAGCCCCGTGAATGTATTTCTTCGTTCCGCCCACCCATTAACCGTCGGGACCCATGCAAACCATTCCCTTTGGGACTCCCCAGGCGCTCCCGGCCGTAGCCAGTACATGCCCCGTGAATGTATTTCTTATTTCCGCCCAGGCATTACCCGTACGGGCCCATGCAATGTAACTGTTCCATTAGCTGCCCTGCACACAAACCCAAAGACACAAAATGAATTAGTTCTTGTTTAACAACTCGTTGGTGTATTCCTCTACAATAAATTTTAGATGAGCGTAGCGAGTGAAGCGAAGATTCCTTTCACTACACTGGAAAAAAAACCCGGAATGTTTAGTTTTTTGGGGGGTTTTTGTATTTTTGGCTGTTTGTTAACACGATTCCGGCTAAACCGATACTCCAATTGTGATGAAATTTTGTGGTGGCCTTTGAAATCTCTGAACTTAGCCCTGCCACGTTTTTTTAGCTCATCAAAAAATTATTTCTTATGAAATCGCAATTTTACGATTTTTTCGATTTTGAAAATTTTCTTGGACTTATAACACCTTCATGCTTTATTCGATTAAAATGATTCTTTTACTGAACCTTTATTTCATGAATTGATATATCGTGTGAAATTTGAGCACAATCAAAAATTATTTCTCATAATTATTGCAATTTTGAGATTTTTTATTTTTTATTTCTTCGACTTATAACACGTACATGTTTTATCCGAATGTAATAATTTTTTCACAGAACCTTAATTTTATAAATTAATATATTCGTGTAAATTTGAACGTAATCGAATAATTATATGTTATGAAAATCGCAATTTTAAACGCTTTTTTCGTTTTTTAAACAATTACGCTCAACCAACAACGCGCCTGAAAAAGCGTTTGCGGAAGCTTCCTGGTAATTATCATTGCTTACAATAAATAGCTTTTGGCCTGCTTTCATTTTTTCTTGTAATACATTTTTTTTTTTAAGAAATGCAACACTGTATACTATAACTTTTTACCAACTGAAACAAAAAGATTGCACATCTCTAATAAAGTCATATAATTTTGGTTGCATAAACCAATAGAAAAAGTACCGTTATCTTATGGACGTATCATTCAGCATCGCATCGAACAGATATACTTTATTTATGCTATGTACCCGCCCGGCCTATATCAACTACGGGAACAAATTTCGAACATGCGCTTAAAAACAGAAACGGCTTGGATAGCATCATAATTTAGAGCACCCATTTAAAAAATAAACTGTATACCATTTGTGTAATATATGTACACTATTCAAACACTCCAAATAGAAAAAAAGGCGATACTGATGGGCCACAGAGCAAGCGCACAATTGGATGAGCGTAGCGAGCGAAGCGAAGATTCCATTTCACTACACGGGAGAAAAAAATCCGGAATGTTTTTTTTCCTTTCTTTCTGTATTTTTGTCTGACTTTTAGCACGATTCCGGCTAAACCGATTTTCCAATTGCGATGAAATTTTCTGGAGACCTTCGAAATCTCTGAACTTCGAACTGCCACGTTTTTGAGCGCAATCGAAAAATTATTTCTTATGAAAATCGCAATTTTACGATTTTTTCTATTTTTAAAATTTCCTCGACTTATAACACCTACATGCTTTATCCGATTGTAATGATTTTTTTACAGAACCTTAATTTTATGAATTTATTTATTCGTGTGAAATAAGAGCGCAATCAGAAAATTATATCTCATGATAATGGAAATTTTACGACTTTTTTTTTTTTTTTTATTTTTTAATTTCTTCGACTTAAAACAATGCTTTATCCGACTGTTATCATTTTTTACAGAAGCTTAATTTTTATGAATTAATATAATGGGCCCTAATTAGCGTAATTGAATAATTATTTCTTATGAAAATCGCAATTTTATGCTTTTACGTTTTTAAACAATTACGCCCCATCCAACATGCGCCTGAAAAAGCGTTTTTCGAAGCTTCCTATTACTACAATTCAGTCAAGTCGATTTGCTGTTGTATGTATAGGTGGTTATTCCCTCCACGCATCAAGTTCTTCCGTGGCCCAAAGGTTAACGGCTTGGCTTACAGATGGAGAGGCGCGCTGCTGGATCGAGTTCGAGAAAACTTACACTTGAAATTTTATAACAACTTGCAATTTATATGTGTTAAATATCCACCTAAGGCAATCGACTGATTTCACAGCTTGAGACAAAATAGCTATATAAACTGATATTTTATCAATCAAACTTTTTATTTAGGTTTTACATTTAGCTCACAGATCGCGCTACGGATGCTACGTTAGATATTGTCAATGGACGGGCATAGGCAGGGGGCCGGCCGGGGACCGTGCGGGCGTGGACAGGGGGAGAGTGTACGGTTAACGGCCGGGGACCGGCCGGGCATCAAGCGGTTTATAAACAACGGGGCACGCACGGGCTATGGCCGGGGGAGCTACTGGTAGCCCGTGCGGTCCCCCGTCACGGCCGAGGGGACACTCCTAGGCGGTACCCGTACGGGCAGCCCGGCCGGGGGCCCCTACGAGCAGCCCGAGCGGGCACCGGGCCCGGGACATCACATTTGTGTTTGTGGGTATTTGTTGTGACTGTTGACTTACATGACATAAATCCAACAGAAGACGGCAATGCAGCTGTCAAAACTGAAAGATTGCATAGAAAAATTCAAACACATCTCATCTCCCCTGTGTTTGGGTAGTATGAATATATGGTTTTTTAAGCATAATCCGCTTTAAGGACATAGTTATTGATTCATAGCAGTTTTCGAAAAAAATTTGCCCCGACTGGGGTTCGAACCCAGAACCTCCGGCTTAACGTGCCATAGCTCTACCAATTAAGCTACCGGGACCCACAGAACAAAACCCTTTTGGAAACTGCTATTTGTTGTGACTGTTGACTTACATGACATAAATCCAACAGAAGACGGCAATGTAGCTGTCAAATCTGAAAAATTGCATGGATAAATTCATCACATCTCATCTCCCATGAGTTGGGTAGTATGTGTTACATTTATTTGTGTTTATAACCTAATGTCTTTTTGAATTTTGCCGGTATATATTCCACCGCCACCTTGATGTATATTCTTTTTTTTGTAACTTCCCATTTTCCCTTGTACCCCCCCTCTCTTCCGTTTCTGTGAGCACACTTGACGTGCACAAAACGTTGTATCATTTTCATACAATAAATCACAATTAATCTATATAAATGTGCAGTTCTTTACTTTCCCCTAACAGGTTATGGGCCAGACACGCAACTAACGTAAGATATCATGTTCTACAATCTTTTTATCTTCGTAAATTGTGATAGTTTGATGTGAATTCATAAGTGAGGTTAGTTTTCGTAGCGAAATCGACCGAAAACATGTCGTTTCCAGCAGTTTCTTCGCATGTACCTACCATCGAGGAAACTAGAGGGTCAAAAAAATTACTCAACATGAAATTTGCTTTGAAAATGAGCCTAATGCTCGAGAGCCTAGGAATCTCGTGGATGGCAGTGAACCTATAACGGACAAGAACAAGGATAGGGACGCACAGGCACTAGCCAAAATATGCCTGACTGTCCCAATCCACTTTTATTTTCCCATGTCCAAACTGCGCCCTTCATCCAAGATGGAAATGGGATAGCCTACAATCTGCTTATGAAGGGTCAAGTATGAGTCACTTTTTTTGACCTGACTAGACGGTTATTTAACAGCCCGTCAGTCCCAATTTTCGGCAATGGAAAAATTTTGTGAACAGTGTCATCACAATTCATCGAAAATTAATTGATATGGGTGAGCCCATCGAGGACAAATATCTTTTCATTTTGCTCATGAACGGTGTTGACGAGTCCTATGAAACGCTCATCATGATGTTGACACGGGACAAAAAGAAGACTCCGCTTCCGAAGAAGTCAAGATCGCTCTTCTTGAAGAAAGTTCCCGCAAGTCTAAAGGGTCACGATGAAAATTCGACTGCATTGAGTCTCATGGTGCTACTACTAAGAAAAAACCTTGGAGGAAAAATGTGAATAGTGGCCTAGGCCTAATCCTACAGGTACTGTTAAAAAAGTAGTATGTTACAAATGCAATGAAGAAGGACATAAACGTCCTATTGTCCTAATAGAAAGAAAAATCAAACATCTAATTCTAAGACTAATGATAATAGAAATGGAATAAAAAATAATTCCGGTAGTGATAGCAATATTGGTGGTGCTTCAAAAAATAGCCTACTACTATGCATCAGATTCAGCATTTCTGACCTCCGTGTCAAAAGAATCTTGGGTATTAGATTCGGGAGCAACATGTCCATGCCTCCAAATAAAGAAGGGATGACTGTTTTTTAACTTCGAAATCAGATATACTGTTGCCGATAACAGTAAAATATCGTCAAATGGTGTTGGCGACATACTCACGAACTTTAAGTGTTCCGATTCCGGGGAAATAGTTCCTAAGATTGTTAAAAATGTTATTCATGTAACTAACTTGGCAACAAATCTTTTATCTTTTTCCCAAAATAACTGAAAAAGGATTGTTGTGACTTTGATAAACATGGGTGAAAGGGTGTATGATGAACATCTCATATCGTTAGATGTTGCACTGAACTCACTGGAACTCTCAAAGGAGGTATCTATACTTTTAGATCAAAGTGACACAATACAGAGCAAGTGAGGGCTTTGGCAGTAAGTAAGCCTATTTCTGATCATGAATTAGGGCCCTCGGCGATTAGGCCACTTAATCGTAAGGGATTAAACTCACTAAGAAAGGCCTTGTAAAAGGGATAATGTTTGATAATGAATTTTTTAGATCCATGTACAGTATGTTTAGAAGGTAAGCAGCTGTGACCAATTTCCCAAAGTCCTGGGGGAAAAGAGCAAAAGATTTGCTTGAACTAATTCAGGTGACATAATGGGCCCCATGGAAGAACCCTCTTGGTCCGGCTCTAGATATGTCTAATATTTGTAGACGACTACAGTCGTAAACTTTCGGTTATATGCTGAAGGAAAAAAGTGAAGCTTTCTCCAAATTTGTAGAGTTAAAGCAATGACCGAGAAGCATACGGGTAAGTCTAAAAAGGTGATTCGTACCGATAAGGGTGGGAATTTACCAGTAGTGATTTTTGAAAATTATTTAAAAAAATAATGGTATTGTCCATCAAAAACTATCCCTCCTACTCCCCAACAAAATGGAGTAGGGGAACGCACAAATCGTACTCTTATGGAGCGTGTTAGATGCATGCTATTTGATTCAGGTTTAGAAAAGAATTTTTGGGCTGAGGCCATGAACACTTCTATTTTACATAAAGAATAGATGTCCAACTGCGGCAATAAAGAATGCTGTTCCTGAGGAAGTATGGACTGGAGAAAAAAAAGATGTGTCGCACCTTCGAATTTTTGGTAGTAAAGCGCAAGTTCATATTCCGGATGAAAAGCGTAGAAAAACTCGACAAAAATCGGTGAATGCATCCTTGTAGGGGATGGCGAAACTACTTAAGGTTATCGTCTGGTACGCGCAGACAATCCTAAAACCTTGTTTTTTGCTCGTGATATTGTAATCATAGAGTCAGCTGCAGGAAATGTAGTATCAAAATCAGACAGTAAGCATAACTCTGAAAATTGAACCTGTTACCAACCCTACAGATCCACAGCAAGGGTGCAATCCCATCGACTGATGATGATAATGCAAATGACTTGGAAAGATTATCTTACGTGATAATTCTAGTGATGTTTTTTAAATGATAGTCATGAGGAAAATAGTGATGTCGAGGAATTAGAGGTTTTGATTTAGAACCTGTGCAGCCAATTTTATTCGGAAATAGATACCCCGGGGACTAGACAAGAAAACCTTTTTAAAAGACAAGACTATGAATATGCAGGTTTTCTTTCTTAAATTTAAATGATAACCATAATCTGGGTTTTAATAAATAAACAAGATCCTCAATGTGTAAATGATGCTCTAGAGCGTACTGATAAAGATCTATGGAAACAAGCTATGAAAGAGGAAATGCATGCTTTTAACCAATAATGAAACCTGGGAATTTGTTGACCGTCCAACTAATAAAAATGTTGTCAAATGTAAATGGGTTTTTAAAAGAAAGGTTAGCACAGATGGCTCTGTACGCCATAAGGCAAGGCTTGTTGCCAGGGGCTTTTCTCAGAAATATGGTGAAGATTTCTTGGATACCTTTGCACCTGTAATTCGATAACATCGATACGTTTTTGTTTGGACTAGCTGCAAAATTAGATCTTGAAATGGATCATGTAGATATCACCAAGCTTTTTTGAATGGTGAGTTGAATGAGGAAAACTATATGGAACAGCCAGAAGAATTCCTTAAGTTAGGCTATGAAATAAAGTGTGTAAGCTAAAGAAGGCTATATATGGCCTTAAACAGGCGGGACGTTCATGGAAAAGCTAAAATTAATCTTTTCTTGTTGAAACTTTAAATTTTTTCAAAACAAAATATGATCCATGTGTGTATGTTTTGAAGCAGGATTCCAATCTCATTGTAATAGGCCTTCATGTTGATGATTTTTTCATTTTCTCTAATAACAAGTCAGAAACTGAGGAACTCAAAAAACAAATCAGCCACAGCTTCAAAATGAAGGGCCTAGAGAATTGCAGGAATGTTGGGGGTGAAGGGGATCAGAGATAGAAAATCTGGTACAATCAAACTAAATCAATCAAAGTATGCAGAAGAAGTTCTTGCTAGATTTGGTATGGAGGGTTGTAAGGCTGTAGGATCCCGATGGAGGCAAACTTAAAACTTGAGAAAAAAGTTGACGGTAAAAAGAATGGTGAATACCAACAAATAATTGTGCGTTAATGTATCTTTTTGTGTGCACAAGACCTGACATAAGTTTTTCAATTAGTTATTTAAGTCAATTTAATAACTGTCAAAGGAACGAAGCATTTTCAAGCAGTGAAGCGTGTTTTTAAGATACTTAAAGGGAACACTAGATTATTGTTTATGTTTTACTAAAGGAAAGGTAAACTTGTTTTCATATGCAGATGCAGCTCGTGGAAACTGTGTAATTGACGGCCACTCATATTCTGGTTGTATTTTAACATACAATGATGGACCAGTAAGCTGGGTTTGCTAAGAAACAAAAATCTGTAGCACTTAGTTTCAAAAACCCAAGCTGAATATATTGCAATTTTGTGAAGCATGTAAAGATATTGCTTTTTATAAAGGATTAATATCAGAATTGCAAAAAGGGTTTAGGACGGTAACAATTTTAATGATAACCAGAGTGCTGGTAAACTTGTTGAAAACCCTGTTTTTCATAATAGAACTAAACATGTTGCAGTCAAATATCATTATGTTAGAGAGTTGGCTGAACAGGGTGAAGTAATTGTAAAGTAATGGCAGGGAAAAAATGCCAGCAGACATACTTACAAAGCTCTGTCAAAAGATAAGACACTCAGTTGGGTTAAGGAATAGGTCCCAAATGCCTAAACTTGTGTTGTCACTTAAATGTTTAAAAGTCATTAGATTAAGTGAGGGTGTTACATTTATTTGTGTTTTATAACCTAATGTCTTTTTGAATTTGCCGGTATATATTCCACCGCCACCTTGATGTATATTCTTTGTTTGTAACTTCCCATTCCGTGGTACCCCCCTCTCTTCCTGTTTCTGGGGAGCACATTTGACGTGCACAAAAAAGTTGTATCATTTTCATACAATAAAACACAATTAATCTATATAAATGTGCAGTTCTTTACTTTGCCTTACAGTATGAATATATGGTTTTAAGCATAAGCCCGCTTTAAGGACATAGTTATTGATTTTATAGCAGTTGTCGAAAAGTTTGCCCCGAAGGGGTTCGAACCCAAAATTTATGTCATGTAAGTCAACAGTCACAAAAAAATAGCAGTTTCCTAAAGGTTTGTTCTGTGGTCCCGGTAGCTTAATTGGTAGAGCTATGGCACGTTAAGCCGGAGGTTCTGGGTTCGAACCCCAGTCGGGAAACTTTGTCGACAACTGCTATGAATCAATAACTAAAGTCCTTAAAGCGGGCTTTTGCTTAAAAACCATATATTCATTATTATTTTTATTATTATTATTATTATTATTATTATTATTATTATTATTATTATTAGTTCACAAGTTATGCTTTCGCGACCGATGTACTCTAAAATTTAAAAAAGCGGAAAAACACTCCAATGAGTGAAATTTCGTCCTTTTTAGCTTGTATTTGCACCACTCTTCTGAGTGACCACCAATCCCAGAATTGAGTGAAATAATTCCACTCAATTATAGAGCGAAATTTTCACTCTGAATAAGGTGATAATCGCTATAAAAGATGAAATTCACTCAAATAATAGCGATATTTTTGCTTTAAAGATACTCTCTACTTCAGCTATTAATAACTCAACAGAAACTAAATCATCAAAATTTTGACCAAAATAACTGAACTAAAGCACTTATGCAAACTCACGGTAAAAAATATGTAATGGCGACTGCTTTTTTCTCCTCATGTGGAAGCCCATGAAAAGGGGATGCATATAATAAAAACTTATTATCTAGGGCCCACACACTGATATAGGCCTACACAGAAATATTATGTTTTTTTCACTAAAAAATGAAAACACAATGAAATATTCGTGCATATAGAAGTACAACAATGTCGACATTTTCCTTTTTTCTTTTTTGGCGTTTTTTGAGAAAAAAGCCCCTTTTTATTAGAACTTGAACACTTCATCACTACACCGTCACAAACCCTTTTTGGGTAGAAGACTTACACTGGCAATGCGCACACGGCACGAATTAAAACACACTGACGAGTTGTTTCGCGAGCTGGAGTGGACAAGGACCGTTGATAATTGGAATCCCTAATCGTTTCTTTCCAGAGTTTGAAAAAAAATCACCGGGGAAATGTTTGAAAAGTCGCCGGGAAAATCTCTGCTATTCATCCCCTAGACTTGGCACCGATCAGGACAATACGTAGACATACAATAAGAAGAAGCCCCATTCATCCCTTAGATAATCTCAACACTAATCCCTTGAACAAGCTTTATGCATCGCTCCACTATTGACTAAACATCGCTAACAAAAGAGCGGTGTCACAGGGTCACTCAGCACATTTGAGCTAAATAATGATCACCCAATACATTGAGTGACAATTCCAGTAAAAAATGAGTGACGAACACTCAAACGAGTGAAGTGACCATCCGCTCGGCGTATTGAGTGAAACAACCACTCAAATAATTTAGCGTGTAATTGAAGAGAAATTATAACATTATATTATTCCTTGAAAATGTCTTCCACAGTGAGGACGCTACGTCGGGAAAAACAAGAATAATGTAAGTTTTCACCACCACGACGCGACGAAACATCCCGTCAATGTTATAATTTCTCTTCAATTATTATTATTATTATTATTATTATTATTATTGTTATTATTATTATTGTTATTATTTTTATTATTATTATTATTATTGTTATTATAATTATTGAAGGATTGAAGACTTTCGCGGAAACCCTTATATTAATACTAGGAAAACGCTAAGTCCCGGGCCCCGTTGATGGATGAGCTTTTTAAAGTTTTTTAGTTTGCGTGGATATCTTTTTCTTTTGCAAGTGCTTTGTTTTTTTTGCCTACGCATTGTAGGTGATTTGTTGTCAATTTCTATGTTTTCTTGTCAATTGGTATTATTTACCGTAAAAACTTATATTAACAAACTTTTTTTTCTGTGGATTCTGGCTAAATTTTTCAACTTTTTCTTTCAAAGGTACTACAATCACCATACCTTAATGTCCATGTGAAATATGAACGTTGTAGCCCTACCCGTTTGGTCAGAATCGGCCCAAATGTCACGAAAATATCGCAATAAAATTCGAAAAAAATTGTAAAAGTACGTTTATTCTATGGATTCTGGTTAACTTTTCAACTTTTTTTTTCACAAGGTACTACATCACCATAACCTTAATGTTCATGTAAAATATGAACCTTGTAGCCACACCCGTTTGGTCAGAATCGGCCCAAAAATCGAAAAAAATCGTAAAAGTACGATATTCATGAGAAATATTTCTTCGATTGTACCCAAAAACGTGGCACGTCTAAGCTTAGAGATTTCGAAGGTCCTCTTCAATTTTCATCAAGATCGCATATGCCGTTTGCCCGGAATCGTGCGAACAAACAGACAAAAAAAACACAAAAAACAACCGAGCTAAATTTTTGGGGGGTCAGTGAAATTGAAGTCTTCGCTTCGCTCATCCAATTAGACGGTTTTCGGACAATCCCCCGCCCCCTCCACCCACACACCACAACAGGCATGTGGCCAATATCATCTTCCACCGCAGGCACACATGGGATGAAAACGAGGGCTCAAACCAGGAGCAAAGGAGGAATCTCTTCAGTCTTCGGACAATGCGGCTCACAGAAGGCTGCGAAACGTCAAGCGCGCAATAACACAGGTATGTGTTATTACACTCTTATTAACGCGGTACAATGTCCCGAAAACCGTCTAATATTATTATTAATATTATTATTATTATTATTATATATTATTATTATTATTATTATTATTATTATTATTATCATTATTATTATTATTATTATCATTATAATTTGGGTCACAAGCACCCCCGGCCGAGCGGAGTGCCTTCCTCGCTCTGTGCGCGAAATTAATTAAAAGCAATGTCGTGGGGTAGTGCAGCATGAATTGCCAGTGATGGGGAAAAATTACGTATCTTGCATGGGATTTCGAAGAATTATCATTAAAAAGACTGTTCGGGTTAAAACGTCACGTAAAATTTTCAAATCGAAAGAAAGAAAATCCTGGGCTTTGTGTCAAGTGTCGAGACAAAAGAAAACATGAAGCGGAAGAGCAGTTACACTACAAACATTTTTGAAAGTTTTTTGTGAACCGTATGAAATCAAAGAAATAAAAATAACTATTTTTCTTTGAGGGATTTAAAAAGAAAACTTTTTGAAAGTGATTTTGCAATTAAAAAACTTATTTTGAAGAAGTAGCTGTCAAGGCAAATTATAGGGGAACTAGCCGAGCAATAAATGATTTGATCAGTAGGGTAAAACAAAAACATTAGTTTTTCAAATGTGATTAGAATTTTGGGACAACGAAAACAAAAAACCATTGTGGGGTCTATTGCGGATAAATTAAATGTAAGTTAGAAGACTAGACATCGCTGGTCCACGAGTGCCACCAAAAACAAAGATTACCCTTCCAAAGTTGTAGTTCAATTTACTTGGGAAAAAAAAACCGGACGAGTATTAGCAGCCCGGGGGACTGCCCGAAAAAACACGACTCTTCAGGGATCCCAAAAAGAAAAGGATTTGAATATTTTTATTAAACGAACATCTTTCTCCCTATTTCCGAATTTTTTTTTTGGCAGGTCAAGCAAAGGGAAAAGGTTTGTTGGGTACAAATTTGTCTGGTTCCAAACGAGGGATAATTTGTGCGCTTTAAAGCGAGCAGTCAACTTTGTGGTCAAATAAAGAAGCAGGGACATTGAAAACTGATAAACGGGTTTAAATCTATTGGACTTATGGTCTCAGGACGACTAAAGGGTGTTGATTGGACATGTGAAACTAGGGAAAATCTGGAGATTTGGTGCAAAGAAAATTGAAAAGGGTAAAATTTGTTTTTCCCCTTAAAATTAGATCTATAAGGAAAAATTGGGGGACGAACAAACTCGTAGTATTGAAAAAACCAATAAATAAATTCATATATTATCTTTAATAAAGTTAAATTTTTTTAGAAGAAAGTCAGTGTATAAAATAATGGGTTAATCTTTATTGTAACACGACTTAGTGAGAGGGGGTGGATTAATACTATTTGTTAGAAAAACTGGAGGTTTGACATAGAAATGTATTTTTTTCAAGTTTTTTTTAGTTTATTGCATATTTTTAAAAAGGGATTTTGGTACCGATTATATGAGCAGGAAGGGTTTACATGTTATTGTATATAACCCCTGTTTACAATAAAAATTGGTTTATTAATAAAATAGAAAACTTTAGATGCAAAATAAAAAAAAACATTGCATATATTTTGGTGATTCAAATATTGATGTACTCGATCAGAATGATGTCAGTTTTTCATTGTATAACGTGTTTAGAAACTAGTGGGTTTGTACAGGTGTTTCTGCAGCAACGCGAGAGGAAATAGTTTTTAATAGGCTTTGCAGTACCTAAACCATTTTACACCGAGGTATTGACCTGATGTCAAAAAGCGGTATATACAACAAAGATTAGCGATACATTAAGTTGCATCCACAGGAAAATTGACCTTGTTCTATAAATCAATAACGAACCAGTTGCGAAAAAATGTATTAAGAAGCTAAATTAGTGGAAGTGTTAAAAAAACCCTGAAATAGGTAATTATTATCAGCCCAAAAAAGGTATTCCCTTATCGAATCAAAACCGATCAAATTTTAAAATAGCCTCGATTGGGGTTCTAATTTTTAAAAGTCGAAAGTTTAAAAAAAGATGAAAAGTGGGGATGACGAAAGATTATTTAAAATCAGTAAAGGGAAAAAGTCGCGCTTTTCAAAGGGAAAAAAAGTCCGCAATTCAGTGTATTTAAAAATGAATATAGGAGAATTTTAAAAGGTTTTTAAGAAATAAACAAATAAAAAAATAATCGATGGTAAACGACATATTACATGCATTAGAACGGTAAAGACAGCAGAAAAAACAACTTTGGCCAAAATATAAATGAAATAATGGGTCGGAAAAGGAAGATACGGAGCCGTCCCCCCCAGTGCCGCTTCCCGAAAAGGCCATCAACCTTTTTTCCCTATGCCATCATTACTACCTGTCGATAAAGCCATGTTAAAACTTGTTGGCCTAAGGGAATTGATTTATTCCGTTAGCCAACACCCTGCATTTCATTATCGAAAATACAAAGAAGGTTTGTTGGCGTTGGGGTAATTGATTTTTCCCGTTAGGCCAACAGCGTAATTGCATCGTTTTCCCGGTAAGGAGTGGGGTGTTGTTGGCCTTGGGGTAATTGATTTATTCCCCTTTACTCCCGAAAATAGAGCAGCTCTGGCAATCGTCGTCGGGGACTACGCCACCTTCCCTTGACGACCCCTCGACGACGAGACGACAACGACACCACGAACGATGACGACCGCGACGTGGAGAACCCCCCTTCCTCCCCTTACCCGTGGCTGGTTCTGACCAGCAGGGCCCCTCCTCCCCCACCCCCTTAGGTTAGAGTGGTGGTTGCATTATGACCAAAAACGGTTGACGCGTCCTTAGTTCAAATAAACCAAAAAACCTTAGGCCAACAGCGTATATGTATCGTTTAAAGTAAGGGACAGGCCGTGTGGCCTTGGGAACAATCTATAGGAGCGGTATTTGCATAATTTGGTCGACTGATTACGGGTATATGGGGTAACCATGGGTTAAATCATGTTCAAAAATAAACACACTCAAGTCAAACTAGTCTGAAATTTTTTTTTATAAATTTAATTAATTACAAATTGTAATTATAGTTTAATATAAAGACAGTATGTTTTCTTTTTTTGGACTGTGTACTAAACCCCAACTAATACTCAAAAATAAATTTGTTTTAATTACGTTAATACATAAATAGAATAATACTTTCTTCTGCATCCCATCAACATAGTTAATTACATAAAAACAACAAAAATATAAAATGCATGCCTTTATAAATAGTAAAAGTATTTAGGTATTAGGTGTAATAGTATTATATTTTGTAAATCCCCACAAGCAAGTCAGTAATGCCTACCTGATACATTTTTGTAACGCATAAAAAGAAAATGATATACAATAAGAGTTTAAATACTCTAATTAGGTTATGTTATTTAATTCGCTAAGCCAAAATAATGCCATATTTTTGCAACCCTAAACATGTCGTCCAAACTACAAAGGCGATACAATTAGTGATAGAACACATACAATAGAAAATGTATAACTAATCAGCTTATTTTTTAACTTCAGCCGAAAATGGCAGAACCACAATGTAAAGTATAGCATAATATTATTTAGTCCGATTTGCAAACTATTTTGTTTCCCTAATTAATTAGTTTTTAGCACAATAAGTAGGTTATGAAATGCAACCTGCCCAACCCCCCAAACCTTTTTACTCTAGATAAAGTCAACCTTTAATCTAATAAATTAAACCTTTAATCAATTGGTGGTGTTGGGTGGTGAGCCTCTTGGGGGCAACTTACAAAATGACTTTAGGACGGTTTAATTTTTTAATATTTTGGAACACTAAGAAATGACTCTTTTTTCAGATGTTAACCATTTATTTTACTCCCCAAAGCAGTCCAAATTTGCCAAGAGGAAGCCTGAAAAAAGTCACCTGGTTTGGTTGGGGGAACAAAAAATGATATCCCTTACCAACCAAAAATAATAATAAACTTAATTTTGGAATATGATTGATAAAAGTTTGCATATTTTAAGAAAATTTCATAATTTGATTTCTCTTTCAATATTATTTATTATAAAATGTGACCGTTGACCTTTAGTTCTAATTTATATAATTGGTTTAGCGAAAGAGCGCGAAGCGAAGATTCCATTTCACTACACTGAAGAAAAAAATCCAGATATTTTTTTTTTTTTCTTTTTTTTTTTTTTTTGTATTTTCTGAGTGTATGTTAAACACGATTCCGGCTTAACCGATATTCCAATTGTTATGAAATTTGAGGGACCTTCGAAATCTCTGAACCTGCCACGTTTTTTGGGAAACAATCGAAGAAATATTTCTCATGAATATCGTACTTTTTTACGATTTTTTTCGATTTTTAGTGCGATATTTTCGTGACATTTTGGGCCGATTCTGACCAAACGGGTGGGGCTACAATGTTCATTTTTTTAACATGGACATTAGGTTAATGGGGGATGTAATTGCTTTTTGAAAGAAAAGGTTGAAAAAGTTAGCCAGAATCCATAGAATAAAGGTTTTTAAATGAGTTTTTTGAGGTTTTATAATAACCCAAATTTAACAATAGAAACCTTGACAACAATCACCTACATTTGCATTCAAAAAGCACTTGCAAGGAAAAGTGGTCCTACGCAAACTAAAAACTTACAAAAAAGCTCATCCATCAACGCGGGCGGGACTTAAGCGTTTTCCTTGTATTTACAAAAATGTATATCGTGTGACCTCTCGTCACAAATCAGTGCTTTGGGTTACTTTTGACCCATTAACAAGTAATTTTTCCTGGTATAACCGTATTTAGTTTTTATTTGCTACAAATATAAACCCGGGGTCAATTTATTGTTTTGGAACGCTTGGTTTGGTTAAAATGTTGGTTAAATTTAAACTCATATGTCAATAATTTGATAACGTTCAGTACCTATATCTCGTAATCAGTCGTGTTTTTTTTTTTTTTTATGGGAAGACTGCCCAAGGGTGCAATGCATGTCCCTGTCTAACTAGGTATATATTATTGAAGATGTAGGACAATTGCAAAAGGTTGCCCCGAGGGCCGGGTTTAGAGGACTCAATCCCTTGCATACCATTAATGACTGAGGAAAACCTCGGAAAAATTTTCAGTCAGGATTTCCGATCGCGACGGGATTTTAACCCGGGACCTCCTGAATCAGCCAACACTGTCGGTGTAATCCCTCGTTGATGAGGTAATAAAATTTTGGTGCTTTTAAAGAAGTAATATCCTTTATGATAAGATATCCTTTAATTTTTTTTATAGTTTCATTGCGTACCCGGAACGGGCCCCTTATGACCCCGCGACGGCCGGGCTGTGACGGCAGGGAGGCGAGTGACAAAAGAAAAGGCTATTTTTGCTGTAAATTTTGGAAATAGCTAGGACTACCCATACCATTCTTTATCTGCATTAGGTTTTTATTTAATCAAAACTAGTTAATTGTGCGGGAATGGGTCAGAACAAGGTCGTGCAGGCCTAGGGTTGGCTAAAAGAGGCCCTAGGGCTTGTAAAAACGTGTAATTTATATTGATTTTATCTAGTCCTATAACATGATGGAACTTTAGGCCTACATGTTTTATTATGAATTTAAGTTGTATTATAATTTTCTACATCTGGGCCTAGGCCCGGGACGGTTTCTGATTTGTTTTATGAGAGTTATGACAACTTTTAAACGTTTTAACACACAGATTCAAAATTTAAAATGAACGCCATCTGTTTACGTATTTTCTTATCCCCGGTCGAGGCGGGATAAGTCTTCATGAATTGGATTCGGAGTTATACCCCAATTATACCACCTAACTCGGCTTATATCGGGATAAAAATGTACATGAAACGGGGCCCTGGCCATAAGCTATTATATTATCATTTTAAACGCGAAGCCCGGGCCCCGCCGCGGAGCGGTGGCCTTGATGATTTTGGTGATAACACAAATTCACAGTATTAGTTAAATTAATAAAACTAGGAAACGCTTAAGTCCCGCGCCGGTTGATGGATGAGCTTTTTTGTAAGTTTTTAGTTTGCGTAGGACCCACTTTTTCCTTTGCAAGTGCTTTTTTTAATGCATTTGTAGGGGATTGTTGTCAACTTTCTATTGTTTACTTTTTATTGTTACTTTGGAAAACGCTAAGTCCCGCCGCGTGATGGATGAGCTTTTTAAAAATTTTTTGTTTGCATGGGAATCTTTACTTTTGCAAGTGCTTTGAATTGCTGCCTACGCATTGTAGGGTGATGGGTTGTCAAGTTTCTATTGTTACCTGTCAATTGGGATTATTTACCGTAAAAAACTTATATTAAAAGCTTTTTTTCTGGATTCTAGGCTAACTATTTCAACTTTTTCTTTCAAAAGGTACTACATCACCACAACCTTAAAAGTCCATGTATAATAAACGTTGTAGCCCCACTCGTTTGGTGAGAATTGGTCAAATGGCACGAAATATCACACAAAAGATCAAAAACTTATATTAAAAGCTTATTTCTATGGATTCTGGCTAACTTTTCAACTTTTTCTTTCAAAATGTAAATACATCACCATAACCTTAAGTTTCCCTGTATAACATGAACGTTGTAGCCCCACCCGTTTTGGTCAGAATTGGCCCAAAACGTCACGAAAATATCGCATTAAAAATCGAAATAATCGTAAAACTACGATATTCATTAAAAATATTTCTTCGATTGTACCCAAAAACAAAACACCTCTAAGTTCAGAGATTTCGAAGGTCCTGTCAAATTTTCATCAAGATCGGATATTTCCGTTTTTCCTGGTAGAGACTTAACAAACAGACAGAAAAAAAAACAAACAAACAAAAATAAAAAAAAACACCAGAGCTAATTTTTTGGGGGTCAGTGAAATTGAAGTCTTCGCTTCGCTCATCCGAATAAAAAACTTAAACAAACTCATATTAAAACCTTTATTCTATAGATTCTGGTTACCCTTTTCAACTTTTTCTTTCAAAAAGCAATATACATCACCATTACCTTAATGTCCATGTAAAATATGAACGTTGTCGCCCCACCCGTTTGGTCAGAATCGGCCCAAATGTCACGAAAATATCGCACTAAAAATCGAAAAAAATCGTAAAAGTACGATATTCATGAGAAATATTTCTTCGATGTAAAACCAAAAACGTGGGAGGTCTCAGTTCAGAGAAAACGTGGTCCCCTCCAATTTTCATCAAGATCGCATATGCCCGGTATCGTGCGAAACAAACAGACAGAAAAAAAAAACATTGGAGCTACATTTTTTGAGGGGTCAGTGAAAATTTAAGTCTTCGCTTCGCTCATCCAACTATGATACTCCCCAAGAAAAACGAAGTCGAGGAGTATAGGTAAAATATTGTAAATATATTTTATAAAAGTGAAAAAGTTATAAAAGTATAGGCCCCTTAGATCATTTACTTCTCAGAATAGTTTTCCATTTTACAAATTTCATAACGCCACAATTTGTTTTTAGAAGAGTAAAGGACGGGGGGGGGGGCGCTTCGATTTTTTGGCTAAGGGTTTGACAAATCCTTAAAAACGCCCCTATAATAATTTATGCGTACCATTTAAATACATTATATTTTGATGGTGTAGTACACTAATAACAATTTAAAAAAAAATGAACCCAGAACCGTCGGCTCTACGCAGGGGCATCTTTCCCACTAGGCTGACTAGGCACGGGCCTAGGGGCGGCAGCTCTTGGGGGCGGCACTAGAACGAAACAAATTCAACAATGTTTGTTTTATTTATTTTTTTATTTACTTTTATTATATCTCATAATGTAATTTTAGATTTTAAAACGTGTTTGGAGCTTTTAAAAGTAAAAAAATTGCAAAAATTTCGCCTTCGGCGATATCAGTCCTTTTTCACAGCTATAGCATTAATCTTTATCCTGATCCCGTACTACTTTTACTATGGGTTCGAAAAATAAGAATTTTGCGTGTTTTAAATGTGGTGCTAGCTGCTGCAGCTCCTGAGAGAGACACTTTGTTGCAGAGAAGGTGCTACTTGTCCAGATAAATCTCTAAGGGAAAATTAAAATGAAAACCATTTTTTTTTATTTATTTATTATCATGCATATTACAACAGAGTACAAATACTCCACAAGTGTTAAATCATAGCATAGCCTATCGATAGAAAACATAAACTTAAAGACATTAAAATTTACAATATACACAAAAAATACATGTAACTCTGTAAACATATTTGAAATACTCAATTTAAATGTAAAAACTATCAAAATTTACCATTACTTTATTGTTAAGGTTTTTGAGTTGGAGGGGGCGGGGGGGGGGGGGGGCGGCAAATTGTATTGCCTTTGGGGCGGCTCACTACCAAAGACGGCCCTGGCTCTACGGATGCCCCGAAAGAAATTTCATTATGTATAACATAATTAAGGTGCGTGAAAATTTCACTCCCCACAAAAGCATAATTGAAAAAATATATATTTATATATATTTAGTACTCAAATAGCGCTATCGAATTCCACTAGTCCTTGAATTAGTGTGTCAATACTATAGGAAAATTGAGAAATTACTGTTGGGGGGGGGGGAGGGGGGGGGCTTCTTCACGCAAGCACCATGCTTCGTGAAGTTAGCCCCCCCCCACAGTAATTTTTATATATTTACTTAAGTATTTATTAAAGGAATAATTGTGGGACTAGTGAACATACGAATTGTGTGATTCTTAGAATTAGTGCCAAGTTCAGAAACCTCATAATATGGTAATACAGTTGGCAAAACCCTGTTTTCTGTATGGGTACCATAGGCTGTTTGGCCTAAGGGGAATAAGTAAACTCCCCCCTAGGCCAGCAAACCGTGTTTGCATATTCGATAAGGAAATGCAGGGTGTTGGCCAAAGGGGAATATCAAATTACCCCAACGCCAAAAACACCCCACTCCTTACCGTAAACGATGCATATACTCTGTTGGCCTAACAGGAATAAATAAATTACCCCAACGCCAACAAACCTTCTTTGTATTTTCCATAATGAAATGCAGGTGTTGGCCAAACGGGTAATAAATCAATTCCACTTAGGCCCTCAACGCTTCCTGTAACATGGGCTTTATCGACAGGTAGAAATGATGGCATAGGGGGAAAAAAAAGGTTGATGGCCTTACGGGAAGCGGCACTGTGGGAAGACACCAAAGATACAGTTGAGGAAGTTATAAATAAATTTTTAGGTAGACATGATACAATTCCGAACATTGCTAATAATTTTGCAAATACCTTTGTAGATGAAATTGAAAATAATGTTCACATTTGCGACATTAAGTGTGTCGATAACAATATGAGAGTAATGCATACGAGCAACAATTACAGTCGATATACGTGCCTACTATTTTTAGCGACCGGAGTCAAAGAAATAAAAACTTAAAATGAATAATAATAAAAAGGCAGGTATTGACGGAATTAGAGTTAAGGATTTGCAAAATATAGTTGATGAGATCAGTCCAGTTATTGCCCTATTTATTAACTTATCCCTTTAAGGAGGGTATTATTCCAGAACGTTGAAAACTCTTTTCTCAATTTTTAAAAAGGGCGACCATTTGAAATATTCAAATTTTAGGCCAATTGCCATTATGTGTAGCAAAAAA